>CM046065.1:18768457-18772562 GCA_025215515.1 Schistosoma japonicum
AATAAAAAAGAAGAAATTAGAAACAAAAAATTTTTTTTTCTTTAGAAATTTCACAAGTTCCTAATAACAATAAATAGTAGTTTAATAAAAATCAATTAAAGAAATATCAACAATTTTAATAACACCTCCCTATTTTCATATTCTATTTATACCCCCTCCTCTAACCCACCCTACATTTAGTTAAAAAAAGTCATTTCACTATGGTGATTGAATATTTTTAGTAACTAACTTGATATTCCCTATTGATGAGAATAGGAATAAACATATGCATGTACATGTTGTTGTTGCTGTTGTTGTTTTCTTTTTCTTCTTCAAACTAGGTGGTCTTTTTGTTTTTATGGAAGAATTCATTCTTATTGTATAAAGAAAGAAATAAGCATAGTACAAAGGAAATAATATCGGTTTTATTGAAATCTGTAGAGAAAATTGTATTGATATAATTCGAGACGTGTATATAAGTGATCAGTTTAATTGTTTGTATCCGTGATAACTGGATACTATTTAAAACTAAAGAAGTACTGGATAGATATTTAGAATGAATTTGTATATTTTCATTGATTTGTTATAGGACTGAAACTGGTTAGTCTCTGTTGCTATATGGGCAACCTGAGCGGATTAGCTTCTATGAAGCGGTAGTCCACAAGTTATACTTAAGTTGGATTATGACTGGCAAGTGGAATCCAAGACGCGCGTTTTGTTCTATTTGGGACTCGTCGGTTGAATGTACTTGCATCCCAATAGTAATAGAGACTAACAAGCTTCAGTCTGTAAAAAATCAATCAGACTATATCAATTCATTCTAATACCAATGCGCCCATTGCACAAGTGTGACTGTGTGGACTCAGTAATCTAGTGGTGAACGCGGTGGCATTTGACACGAAACGGACTGAGTTTTAATCCCACTGTGAACATCGACATTGAGATGCAGGTACATTCAGTCAACGAGTCCCGAATAGAACGAAACACGCCTCCTGGATTTCACTTGTCAGTCACAATCCAACTTAAATAATACTGGTCGGCTGTTCCTGTACAAGTATGGGACTTCTCAAGAGTGAATACTCTCGATTCCGTCAGAGATTTGAATCTATGAACTAATAGATTGGCAAACAATAATAACTAACCTTAATATTTGTCTCCACAAAACCACCTCAATTTCATATAAGAGTACAAAAGTTGATAGACTACCATAAATTGAAGTGTTTATCATATATTAAGTGATACATAAAATATCATCAGCTTGTAATGAAGTGTATACCTATTAGGGATGATTCTTTACAATTTCACTATCTTATAAAATCCTATTACACTATTAAATGGTTCTGTTCAAGTGTTCAATTAGTTAGTCAGGTTATAAATGGAATGTTTTGTATGATTGTAGGTATTTAGTCCTTAACTTATGAAACGATATTAAAACTAGAATTAAAATGTCCACAAGGCAAAGAAAAAAGGGAATAGAACAGTTAAAAGCAAATGCTTAATGAGGTTATCTTGAATCACTCATACTGGTAGTCTAAATTGACACACTTAAATGCATCGTAGAAATCTTACAATTTATCTTCTAATCACATTGAATGATAGTCATTCTATGATAAGAATTGACTAAGAATAACTAACATTGGCTAGTGAATAAACGGTATCTTCCTAATGCCAAATCTTAAGAGTCATCTTCTAGCCTTTCATTCAATAGGCATCAATTTACACTGGATGTCATCTGTTAATTTCCTTTCTTAGTGTTTACTCATCACTGTATGCATTCACTGTTGTCTCTCTTCATTTGTTTTACATCTTCTTAAAGTATTGTGTTGTAGAATGTGTTTTTTTGAATTACACTCTTGCATATCATCAACAGACTGTAGATAGAAAGTCATGTATAGATATTTTCACCTAGTGTGGATCTGCACAGCGATGTGTATTCAGAAAACTTTCCAGAGATTAAGATGCACTGAAGGTTTAGATTAATTCTATGATGAAATTACGGAATTCCATACAAGGATAATAGTTATTTATTACGTCATGACTTTCAACGTTTATCAAAATACTTGCAACTTTACATATCCTTATAACACTATACTACTTATTTCCTTTTTTAATAGTTTCACATCTATTAAGCTTGACTACAAGAAAAACTACTAGTGATTAAATATAAGAATAATTTGTTAGTATTCTTCACAGAGTCAAGCATTACTGAAGTACCCAGCCACCACTCCGAAGATGATGGACATCTTACCGACTGTACAATTACATGACGTTAGACCTGTTTAGGCCTACAAAATGAAATGATTAAGTCAAGGATAAAAATACACTACTCAATGGAAATAGTTTGGAATGAATGGAGTCACCTTCTGTCTGAATTTGTTCATGAAAAAATATCTTCAGTAAAAATACTGTTAGCTGTTATTGAAGTCATAGATTGTCTGGAACCAATTAACAACTAAGTTAAGTTGTTCCTTGACTTCAATATGCGACTCTCTAATGGAAGTTAGCTTCAATGATCACATGAATGGTTAAACCTCGGAACTTTATATTCATAATATAGTTTGTATTAATTGTCATGTTAGAGTTAATCTTCCATATAAATTACAACAGTTGACAGTTTCTGTCAATCACTCATGCTGAAAGCATTTCTGTCTAGAAGTAAACAAAGTTCTCTTTAGATTACATAATGTAACTTCTTTCAAACAATTCCCTAAGTGTAATTAATAGTCGTGTCGCCTGATTAATTATTATCAATAGGCATATATATTCTACTTATATATACACAAATTCCATGGTGACAATAAGCCTTATGAAACCTTAAAGGTATTATAAATTGACAAAAGTTAACTTCATGATAGGAAATACAATCTAAATAGAAAACACATTCTATATTTGGCATCGTACAAAAACATACTACTTAATAAGGACGTGATTTTATATGATATACATACTACTTAACTTTATTTAAGTAACTGAAGAGATAAGCTAAAAATATAATGATTAATTCTAGCTATTTAGTAACTATATGAATTAATGTCACCTAAGGAAACATTGAATGCCAGGAAATGCTGGACCAATTCATTCTGCCTTTAAGGGACTGATATATAAAATAAAATCGGCTTCTTAAGCAATAAACTACCAATGGTACTTTTAAATTTTCTCAAGTTATCATAAACTGCAGGAAGTTGAAAATATAAATGGGTTCATGCTAAATGAACTGAAGACAACGTCCTTCCTTCATGAGTTTGGTGTTCCGTGTCAGATCTCTTATAGGATGATGAATAGAAGTTAGGCTGTTGTAAAAGATTAAACCAAGCAGAACAATTATCAAGTACTTTGTGTGTTTATTTCGTTTTCCACGTAACATCATTACGCAATTAAGTCAACCTTTATAGGAAAAAGAAGTGAAGGATTAGGATAATTTGAATGTGCTTCAACTTGTTAAGTTTATATCTGTTGATCAATAACCATTAATTCATACTACAACGCGTGAAAAATGTTGTTATAGGTGAATTAACTACTTAATGTTTATAAGTAGTTAAACGCACAAAGTGATTTATTATGCCGAGAAAGCTAAGTCGTTGGCTGTCATATTAATTTGGTGAGCTTGTACCATTCTTGTATTCCATATTTAAGCTACTTAACACGATATTTTAAGTAAAGACGATCACCCAATAAGGTGAGATTTAAATGGATACTCTACTAACTGTCATCCAGTTACTGTAACCTAGCGCTAGTTGCTTTAAACACTATTGGGACACTGTCTAACTAGATTAATCCAGATATCCATTTGTCATTTTGATCAAATTGTCTGTGTTTTTGTGGGCCTGTAGCTATTTGTTGTTATCATTCTAGACTGCAATTTATTTACATCTCCCGCTCTACAATAATTTTGAATGGATTGCTTCGGTAGAATCTTTGATCACAAGTTTCGTATTTTAGTGAATGGTATATGACTATCTGGATCATGTAGACTGAAAAGTCTCAAGGGAATCTCGGAATACAGGGACAACATCGATGAAACTATACGACTTAGACTTTGCAAATGATCTAGCTCTCCTGTCACACGCACAGCAACAAATGCGGATGAAGACGGACAAGGTAGCTGTAGCCTCGGCAGTCAACAGTA
>CM046065.1:18779901-18944562 GCA_025215515.1 Schistosoma japonicum
ATAGATAGATAGATAGATAGATAGATGATAGATAGATAGATAGATAGATAGATAGATAGATAGATAGATAGATAGATAGATAGATAGATAGATAGATAGATAGATAGATAGATAGATAGATAGATAGATAGATAGATAGATAGATAGAGAGATAGATAGATAGATAGATAGATAGATAGATAGATAGATAGATAGATAGATAGATAGATATAGATAGATATAGATAGATAGATAGATAGATGATGATAGATAGATAGATAGATAGATAGATAGATAGATAGATAGATAGATAGATAGATAGATAGATAGATAGATAGATAGATAGATAGATAGATAGATAGATAGATAGATAGATAGATAGATAGATAGATAGATAGATAGATAGATAGATAGATAGATAGATAGATAGATAGATAGATAGATAGATAGATAGATAGATAGATAGATAGATAGATAGATAGATAGATAGATAGATAGATAGATAGATAGATAGATAGATAGATAGATAGATAGATAGATAGTTAGTTAGTTAGTTAGTTAGTTAATTAGTTTGTTGTGTTTGTTTGTTGATCACGGTTAGATTGATCGTTCATAGATAGCTCAATAGATTTCGATTAAGGCGAATATTTAAATTCATCCATTTTTATTAATATTGATTTTAATGCTTCCATTTTGTGATGAATTCGTAAGTACTGATTATTATTGATTTCAGGGATTACTGGATAGCTCCGTATGTGCCTGTCATATGTGACTATTATTTGGATAGTGTACCTACATCTTAAGAAAAATTCGTATTTAGTATTTTTATGATATTGAGCCATTTTTCTTAACTACCAACGTCTCTTGGATATCGTTCAGTGGGTAGATTTCAACTTCAATTAATTTGTAATTTATCACAATGACAATTTACTACTCTTAATGATAATTATCATACTTGATTAAAATAAAAATTCACAAATTGTTAAGAAAGTGAGAATTATACGATTGGATGCTGAACAAGTGATACAGGAGGTTAAGCATTTGACGTTAACCTACAACATCTGGTATCGAATCTAGACTGCATACTACTAAGAAGTTCCACACGAATTGACTGCATTACAAATATCAACCATTAGGAGCCGGCTCAGTGGTCCAATGGTAAAGCGCTCGTCGCGGAGCCAGAGGGTCCTAGGTTCGATCCCCAACAAGGTCGTGGATGCGCGCTGCTGAGGAGTCCCATACTAGGACGAAACAGCTGTTCAGTGCTTCCAGCTGATCAATGGTTGTCTGATTCAGAACGATTCGTGATATCAGGATTAAAACGAAACAGCTATCCAATGCTCCCTACTTTTCAATGGTATCCTTCTAACATCAATGTGATAAAAACACAGATTGAACATGTGACTAGTTGATTTTCTAAATGTTAATATATTGAACATTGAATTGGTTATTATTAGTTTTTTTTGTTTAAATCAAAGGAAATGAATTAATTAACAATGTTCAAAACAAAGAATGTTTTTTTTTCATTGTCTCATACACTTAAATGGAATTCTTTTTTGATTAAAGTAATTTTAGTTTCCTATTCAAAAGTGAATGAAACTATGAAGTTATACTGGATAATTTCAATATTCAATAGGTCTAGTAATTTGTTAATGCTGATATCATGAATTGATCTGAACTAGACAACCAGTGATCACATGGAAGCACTGGACAGCTATTTCGTCCTAGTATGGGACTCCTCAGTAGAGCGCATCCACGACAGTGTTGGGGAATCGGACCCAGGACCCTGTGGCTCTGCGACGAGCGCTTTACCATTAGACCACTGAACCGGCTCTTAACGGTTGCGCGACCTCATCCACTATCATCGATGAGTAACTACCTCACACTCGACACGATTGAACTCCATCAGTCACGTCTTCACACTAGAATTCCAGGAATTACCTCAAGGAGCAAGTCACTAGTGAGCTGATATTTAGTTATAATTAAGGGGGTTGTTATGGAGATAGTTAATTTGTCAATGCTGATTTAGTAATGCCTATCATTTATACGTTCATTTAATGAATATGAATATGTCAGTGGAATATAGCGGAAACATTAATGTTATGATGAAATCTTCAATAATAATTCAATGTCATTAAGTATCAATATGAATAAGAGAGTTATTTTATTCTTATATAGAACTTTTTACTAATACAAACAACCGTTTAATAGATTGAAGTCAAAAACTCTAGTTATCATGAAGAAGTAGAATGAATTTGTATATTCCCATTGATTTGTTTTAGACTGAAGCTGGTCAGTCACTGTTGCACGAAACGCGCGTCCTGGATTCCACTTGCCAGTCACAATACAAATTAAATGATATCATGAAGAAGGTTTTTACGATTAGTACTGTTGGATTAAATTGTGTTTTTAATAGTAGGATTCTTACTTTGTTACTTCATCATGCATCATGAAGATAGTCTAATTCAGTTGGTAATAAAAGGCAAATCCAAGCTAACCTTTTTTAAAATTTCTTTTAGGTTCAAGTTAAGTGTGAAACAATTGTTACTAATAAAAGTAAATGGTTGTTGAGTTATTTTATCCTGACATTAGATGCTAGTTGGCTGATTGTTAGTAATGGCTAAGCATTTACTGATATACCTGATGATCATTAGAGTACATTGATGAAGAGTCTTTTACTAGAATGAAACATTTGCATTCAGGGTCTCATGGTTTTAAGTGGTATTCAACCGAGATCATAATGTCATGAATACAATATGTCAAACTGAAACTGACTTTTGCAAAATAATTGCAATCGCACTTAATAAACATTAAAAATGTTTATTTGATTAGATTCGTCACAGTATAAAGTTGGTAGGGTACCATAGATAACAGAACAGCTGTTCCGTCCTAGTATGGGACTCTTCGCTAGTCTGTACACTTCATTCCACCAGGGAATCTCACCCAGGACTTTCAGGTTGGAGGCGGAGTTTAGTGGTAGAATTTTCACTATTGGATGATAAATATAAATCAATGTATCCTGATATTAGCATATCCAACTAATAACATTTACTGAATAGTAGGTGACTAATTTCACGATGTTCTCGATATTCTAGTAAAAGGTTGTGACCGGTGGAGTTTAGACATGTCAGTAGTAAGACAATTATCACTGATGATAATAGATGATCGTTGCACTGTGGAAGCGGAAATCTTATCACTGAACATGAGAATTGCAAGCTCTAGGTATGGTTTCGTTGTAATACTATGGGTGTACATTGCTGAGGAGCCCCTTGCTAATACCAAACATTTCCTTTGTGCTCTCTAATTTTCAGTGTTACCTAACTAAAACAATCTATGACGAATACAAACAGCTAAACTATCTTTACAGAACCAATTCAATTCATTTAAAATGTTGCCGATAACCTCAGTCATAACAGTAACTTAACATTTTCATAAGTAAATAGTAATTTTCTTTTGAAAAAATAACCGTAAACATAATTCACCAACCCAATCACATAAGCAAATACACTTAGATACAAGTAGTGTGAATGACATTTGTACTTAGTTGTATTAGTCGACTAAACACTTAAAGCTAAATATATGTGCCCATGAGATTGTACAGTCCTCCAACCCTCCCTTCCCCCCTCACATATCACCGCCGTCCACTTAGATAAACATACAGACTTATTTGTATGTAGACGAATGAACCTTTAACTTGAAAACTGTTCCACAAATTAGTCTAAGACAGTAGCACTAAAAAGGGGATAGATATAAAGAGTTGAGTGAATGGGGGGGGGGTGTAAGAGAAGTGAAAAATGTGTATATACAACAGAGAAATAATGGAACGATGTAACAGTTGACCACATTTGTGATGACTTTTGTCATTTGAAAAAAAAAAAATCCTATCCTATCTAACCACAATAAGTGATGATGACGATGATGATGATGATGATGATGATGATGATGATGATAATGATTTGTTAAAGAACAGTTGTTCAATACTCATCAAACTTGTTGTTTTTATACTACTTAAGGTAAAGTAAAACACTAACTACAACCAACAAGTAAACTTAACATGAAATAATCATTGTAGTATCATTTATCATAACTTGTTTTTTGGTTGTTACTATTGTGTTTTTACATCTTTTGTACCAGAATCACATAACTGAATCAGTGTATATGTGTATATGTTGAATTTTACTGAAGTTTTAATTGAAATGATGTAAAGCGCTTCATGAATTTGTAAAATAGGTTACCTTATTGATGAATAAGTGTAAGTGTTAGTGTAAGTGTAAGTGTGTGTTGCCCACTTCATCCTCATCTACTTCATAAACTATTGTTAAATGTATCTGTATATGAATGTGTATCTAGTGTTAGAATATTTAGTTTACACAAAATAAAGTTGACATTAAGTAGCTTAACAATATTTTAAGCATACTACATGTAATTCAATATCTTTTATAGTATGAAGGAATTTGTATAAGTTAACTACATATTTATATTGTGTCTTGGTCAATTTCTATAGTATTCTATAATCACTTTCATAGTATGCTTAATAATCAATTGACTTTTGGTAAACCGGTTGTCAGGATAAACCAAGAGGTAATCGTCTCAGTGGTGAATACCTTGATGACAAACGGCTTAAGGTAAAACGGTTATTTAGTTTGTATTGTGACTGGCAAATGGAATCCATGACGCGCGTTTCGTCCTATTTGGGACTCATCGGCTGGATGTACCTGCATCCCAATGTTCATGTTCACAGTGGGATTCGATCTCAGTCCGGTTCGTGTCATACGCCACCGCGTACACCACTAGACTACTGAGTCCAGACAGTCGCTATATTGAGGCAATCCGCTCAGGATGCACATATAGCAACAGTGACTGACCAGTTTCAGTCTATAACAAATCAATGGGAATATACAAATTCATCCTAAAACGGTTATATTCTTATCCAAGAATAAGGTATGTAAGTATGGAGACAGTGATTTTCCATAGTATGGAGGGTAAGTTATATAACAGACTTTAGATTTCTTTAAGCGCCTAATATCAAGTTACCTTATTCTTTCATGCTTAAGTCATTTTTTTTTGTTTTGATCAACTGTTTTATTGAATGCAAGTGCATTTGATTCGCATACCGATTAATCGGTTCACCTTTACTCATATTCTTGTTTTTCGGATTCATTACACATGTAGTTCTTTACATTCTTATGAAATACAAGTACATTCTGGCCAGACACGAAGCTTATCGAATTCAAGAGTTATTCTTGGGATTTCTAGGGCGAAGATATAATTACTGAAATTCAGTAGTTAAAAGAGGGCAATAGTTACACACTAATGACACTGGTTAACAGTCGTGTGATATCATATATTGACTGAATTCTGGTATATAATCAGTTGAACTGTGGCCTAATAGTTCAGATGTTCAACACACTGTGTAATTTCAGTTGTTGACAACATGGTGGATGTATACTTCACCTGAATAGTATCCATACTACAACGAAACCATTATTCTCTACTGTTTCTTGATTGTTATTATGTATATCAAACTAACAGATTTCACAAATATCTTAGGAGTGATCAATTTGTGTTCATGAAGTTATGTCACTATGGAGACCGATTGAAGTCAGCGATGATGCAAGTGATTCATTGTGTACTGAAATGACAAAGTAGTAACAGTCAGTAACAAAAGAACCATTTTTATCCATTTCACCATTAAAAAGATGATACTTTTTTAAGAACAATTTGTAGTAGGTCCGATAGTGTATTGAATATAACCAACTTTGTAACCAAGTTGTTATTTTTGAATGAAACATCATTTTTAATAACTCAATCAAAGTTCATATTAACTCTAAGTGTAACGGCAAATCTACATATACCTTCCAGCAAGGGTATCATTGATCAATGACATAAAGTACTCTAATTCATATATCATGTTGATATAATGAGATCTTCTTAGATGAATAACAAACAGTCTACCTTCTGTCGTCTCACACCTATTGAAGGTATTGCTATCAAATAAGAAATAATTATATACTGTTATGTTGGGCGATTCATGTAGAATAACTAACTGTCAGAAGCATTTTTAAAGGACTATTTCAGTTGCTTCAGTTGTGCCTAA
The DNA here is from genome assembly GCA_025215515.1 of Schistosoma japonicum. Lineage (NCBI taxonomy): Eukaryota > Metazoa > Platyhelminthes > Trematoda > Strigeidida > Schistosomatidae > Schistosoma > Schistosoma japonicum. The sequence continues at coordinate 18,785,978 of CM046065.1, forward strand.
ATTAAACATTTTATTGTTTCGTTGATTTATCAGTTTATATTCTTCCTATTGTATCCTAGGATTGATTAGGCATAGGGTAAACGTGTAGAAACTGACAAGGCAAGATTCATTGGTATTGCTATTGTGACCTCATGGATACAAGGTCACATTAACCAATTGATCGTATGCATCCATCATAGCAACCATAAAATATACCTCCTCCTGTTTGAATCACATGAACTCTGTTCTATTACATAATTCCACAGATAAGTGTTTAAGTGTCATTTATATCGATACTAATGATTACATCTCGATTAATCTATATTGAATTGTCTAAATATGACAACTTGGACATTTACTAGGTTTTACGTTATTTATGATTTAAATGACTATAAATGCTCATTCTGTCCTATTTAAAACGTAATACCTGAAAGTACCTATAAATCCCAGTGTTATCCATATTCATATCGATTCATATACATTCTAATTATACATACATACATACCCGTTGCACAGATGTAGCTGTTTGAACTCAGTCTCTTAGTGGTGAACGTGATGGACTTTGGCAAGAAACGATCTGAGTTCTAGTTTCTTCGTGAATATTAACACTAGGATGCAGGTATATCCAGTTGACGAGTTGCGAATAGAACGAAATATTCGTATTGTATTCCGCTTGCCAGGCATAATCCAGCTCAAATAATACTTGTTACCTATCACTATATTCGGGCAATCCTCTCAGGATGCACATATGGCAACAGTGATCAATCAACTTTAGCTCATAACGAATCGACATGAAGGTTCAAATACTTTCTAATTATATTTATCGTTCGTTTTAATCACTAATACACTATGCATTTGACATCTGATTTCATTTTCTTATGCAATTGATATAATTTCATTTGGCAAAGTATAATTTTGGCTAGTTAAAGATGTTCTGACTGGTCATATCTAATCTTTAGTTTCAAGAAGATTTAAGGTAATAGCTCATTACATAACATGTTGACATTTGAGTGAAGTGTTTGTTCCTACTTCATGAACATGAAAATGTCAGCGCTTCCAGCTAGCACGTTTCACATAGAATGAAATATATCTGTAATATCCGATTGATGACTACAATTCATAGTTAATAAGATATATTCTGTTTTTAAGTTCAATTGTTCTTTGTCTTTCAAAAAAGGAAAATTCCTTTTACTGATTTCATCGACTAAGTTATCATCGTAAACCGAAGGAAGGTGGACGTAATACGCAACGTTTTTAAAGTTCACGTATGTTACTATTCACTCAGTAGGCTAGTAGCACTACAACAGTTAGGATTTCAGATGCAATATGTAAGTTTCATTAGTATTTATATTTTTCATCCCAGTAAGATAGACTGAACTACTTTGAATGTAATCAGTTCCATAATACTACTTATTTATACTGTATTCAGTAGTGTGATTTCTAGTTATTCACTTTAAAAAAAACGTGATTTTCTTTTCTTTTTATGAGATTTCAACGTACATTTTTATGACGTATGATAAAAATTGAACAGCGTTAATCTGTTAGATCAGTGCTTAGAAAAATACCCCCATCCCGATCATTTTTTAACTTGAAAGCAGAAAAGTTACGTATAGCTTCATCGTGAAGAAGGATGAGGCGAAGGAGGATAATGAAAAGAAGGAGGAAGATGAGAAAAAGGAGAAGTAAAGGGCGGCATTGATTACTTTTAGTTAAATATGAAGGAGGAAAAGACGGCGCGTATTAATAAAAGTTGAATGTCTAAGTCGTCGAACAAACAACTAAAAGTTATTCATTTAATATTCAGTTTTTAGACGAAATTGGTCATACTTGTTGGATGGATTAGTAGTTTAAAGAAAATCTTGACTTTGTTGTTTAACGAATCAATGAATCAAAAGTTTAATTTTACATTACGTTGTGAATATTAACTTGTATACCTTGATTGTACATTCAGTAGTAAGTTCTTAATTGAGGTGATCGAATTCTATCAATGATAAAGTTTCAGTGTGGTCACTAATCTAAACACCTCCATGTGGCTAGTACTATGTTGAAATTGAAGATAGTTTCAGAGTTATTCAACAAGTAGCTCTAGCTGATATAGATTTAGTGGTACTTAACACTCGTAAGCAAGGCAAACCTACAATCTTGTGGGAAGTGGTATTCCCTTAGTGGATTCGCACTGGTATCACCGAATTTCACAGTCTTTCGTCGTTATCTCTGAGTTACCAAGTGGTCAATCAGTGTATACCATTCAGTCATACAGTACGATTATTATTCGTGCAATCTTCTTGGCATATCTGTTTATACAGTCGAAAATTTGCAGTTTGTTGACAATTCAAAACCTTATACTCGATAAATTTCTATTGATTTTGATGCATATATTTAGTATTATGTATACATTTCATCCTGATATTCATGTTGAAACTAAAACTCTAATCTAGTACTTTTCACCTTGATTAAGTATACTACAGCCACTAAGATACTGAATTGACATACCCATCAAGTTATTCAACAGGTAAGAAGGTATTTCAGTTGATGGTATTAGTCTCAGATTGATGTTAGTTCGGCACTACTAAAAACAAGAGAGCATGGATCAGCTGTTTCATCCTTGTGTGGAAATTCTCACTAATATATATCTTTAACCCCAAAAGGGAAACCAACCCAGGACCTTCAGATCACATCGAAAACTTAGCTGGTCTCACCAATGAGCAGGTCGACATCCAGTAGTAGGATTCGTATTTCTGACAGTTTGTCGTACACAAGTGACATCAAACTGTGACAAGTCGAATCAATTAAACGTTTTACTTATCGCCACGAGACAACATATGTTGAATTCTAATCGTATTTAAATGACCTAACAATATGCCTGATAGCCAAAGGCACATTGTAGAAAAATTCCAGGTAAGTTATGAAACGAGTGACTCGACCTTTTCCTCTAATTGTCTCATTCTCTCACTTAGTAGACGTGCTTTTACCCATTTCAAGGCTTAGGTTATCTGGAATCTTGTTATGAATACACAGTATCTCGATTATTTGACTTCTAATTCATGTAAATTCACATTAGTGAATTGGAATGACTTGTGAAGTGACTGATTTTAGGACGTCTCTGAATCCCCAGTGAAGTGGTGAGTGATGGAGTTCAGACTAATAGGCAGCAACACAGTTATCACCGATGACAGTGGACGATCATTGTGCTATATCACAAGTTGGTGAAGGTGGAAATGCTACAACTGGAAACAATAACACTCATTAATGCAGTGAGTTAGGCATTCACCAATCTGAAGACTCTAGGTTCGATTTTTGTGAATAAAAGTCGACGTTGTATACTTTGAAGAGTTCTATATCAAGACAAAACATCTACCCACTACTTCATGGTTTCCAGTGGTAATCTACTAATATCAATCTATGACAAAGTTCAATCCTATGAAATTCTCAATATGCCTGAATGTATTAACAAGTTATTTTAAGAAAATGTAAACTACATCTACATCGATTATGTTTACATCTAAAAGTGACATGAATTTCACCACACAGTTCACTTAACTACAAATTATTGTCTACTACACAATCAATGTATTTCTAAGAAGAAAAAAAATAAATGAAAAATTATTCATCACAATTGATTGATTACACAACTGTTCGTAAACTACTCGGTTTTTTGTTGAGATTTATTTAACCTTCATTATCTTTTCCCACCTCACCTCACCTCACTTCACTTCACTTTACCTCACCTCACTTCACTCATCCCATACACACACACATTTTCATGTATCCAAGTTGGAAACACAATTACTTACTAATCTATAGTTCTACTAAAGGAAGGATATTTTACAACTAGTAAAGTGTTGTCATGTTAACAAGAACCAAAATAAAGCTGATTTTTCAATGTTTTTCTATCTGTCTTTTTATTTTTTTAGTTAAAAATATTTAACTATGAAAAATTGAATGATTTCGTTTGTTTTAATAGAGGCATATTTGTATAAAGTAAATTTGACTAGTATCTTAGTGTCTTTTTTAAGATTAGAAAGAAAACATGTTACTGACTACTTATTTCATTGTATAAGTAGTGTATCAAGTTTTTTTATAGTTTAAAGCACTGAATAGTTTCTTATATGGTGATAACATTTAAAATGTGTTATGTTCTACCCTTTTCACATTAATGTCTTGGATAGAGTCATGGTGAAGAAGAAGAAGTAGTAGTAGAAGTAGTAGTAGGCATTTTATGTGATATAGAATTAGAATATGCATAGTGACAAAACCAGTAGTGATTATCAAAGTGAGGTAAAAGATGATAACTTCCTATTGACATTTATATAAAGTTTAATATTGAAACTGAAAATTATTAACTAATGTATAGTAACCCAGTAAACTAAGAAGTTAAGCTGTTACTATTTGCCTAAGTTCGATTCTTTGATAAGAGTTTGCGAAGTTGCATACTAGTATGAAAGAATTTTGTTTTATGATTATTACCAAGATGATTGTCATGGAAACTATGAAAGTAAAAAGTTAGTCAGATTGACATTATAAAGAGAAGATTTTGTAAATGATCTCCGACAATGTTGACAATATATAACGTAAATTATTTATTGATATTTTGTATGTATTAAATGCTTCCATATATGTAAGTACAATATAGAACCTGACATATCTGTGTTAGTCCGACTAGCCGCGCTTCGGTAGTACAGTAACATGAACACCGAGTCAGTCAAAGAAGTAGTTACTCTAATGATAATAATAAAAACAAAAAAAATGACTGGAAATAAGGAAATATAGTCCAAGTAGTAAGAATTAGTTCGTTTATAGAAAGGTATGAACTAATTTCGAGTTAACGATTTAAGGTAAGACAAAGAGTGAATGCAATTGTGCCACTGTGATCAGTTTCGCGATATGTCACACAAAGTTATCAACTATTGATTACAACATTCAGGTGGACCTTAATCAGGTAATCTGTATTTGTCAACATGGTTCAGACAAACAGGTGAACTGGTGTAATGTTTTGGTTTGTTCTCCTTTAACTTTCATCTATTCTATTCTACTATCAATCAGCATCAAACGTCGACGTAGGCTGTTGTTAGACATATGTAACAGATATTACAACCGCCACAGTCATTGGCAATCCACAAATTCATTGACTGATCAACCACCTTTTCCTAATACTGGGAGTTTAGCTTCAATATTTTTTACCCTGTGATCCTAGAAAATGAGAGTAATGTTTTTAGGACACCCATAATCAAATACCAATAACCTAATAATGCTATTAACTATGAATAACAGCGTTTCCTAATCAGTAGTATAGAATGGACTGCTGCTCAGTATACTCGTTTTTTTGTTGACAGAAGGATGTCTGATCTACGCTATAAGTGACGAAAGTTGACAAAAGTTAAACGAGCATTTTGAATCAGTGCTAAGATTTTATCACGGAAAAAATGAATACGACAGCTCTGACTGAAGATCATAATGCAATTCAACTCTGTTATACACGTACTATTTTCTGGATTATGATACTCTAAATGGCGGGAAGGCTATTCAAAAATAGTAAGTAATGTAAGTACACGTCTTTTTATCAGTGATCATATCATGGACTGGAACAGAAGAAACCGAAGACTACCATCAAGCCCGTAAGTATGAGACCGTTAAATTAACATCAGGTAGTTTATGTTTAACTTAAGCCGATTCATTCATAATGCAAGATCATATTGTGTTTGAAAGACTGAAAATGTACCAAATGGGACGAAATAACCAGTCAGTTCTTTAGGGTTTTCAATGGCTGTAAAAATAGGGTCAATCTAGTGGGGTAGAACTACGAAATTCATCAATATTCAGTGATCGTAAATTCAGTTAGCATCTTATTGAATAACTAAAGTTGTGAAGTTGCTAGAATCATTGAGGTAACTCTAATCTAATGTGATACGACAAATGATTCTTATGAAATCATTTGTTTTGACCAATCATAGTAACAAAAATGCTACTCATAAAAGAAAATAAGTAATATACGAAGAGTAGTCATCAACTGACTACTCTGATTATAAGCAATATCAATGTCATTGAAACATCTCATACTAATCAATCTTAACCTAAAGAATATATTACTTACAATGATAATAGTAGTAACTTTTGAAAGATTTTAATATTCTCCTTCCACCTCTTTTCTCCTATAAACCTAAAGAAACCCACTTCAATTACAACAATTAAAAGTCTAAATGTACCAGTAATTCATCAATCATTTAAGATATACATATAAGTGATATTGAATAAGAAGTGAATCCTAGTAACCTACATTCATCATTCATACTATCTACTACTGAAAAACGTAAATAAACAAAATGAACATACAAAAAACAACTTGATTGTATGATGATGATTTAACTTGAATAGAGTAATGAACAATTTGATAGTAATAGATATCAATAAATATTTGTTAATTACACTTAGTTACTATTATTTAACATCATTTGTAATTGTAATACTAGCTAATCAATAGTTACACTTTGTAATACTTGTTACTTGTCAACACAGTCTACATGAAATTTGAAATTGAGATTGCAACCAAAGTCGAACTAGAGAAACTTAACGTTGATCATTAAACAATTCAATTGATTTTGTGTAATGTAGTAAAACTTGACTTAAAATGTATACAAGAACATGAAAAGACATTGGTTACAAATCAACAGTGTTACGTAACAGGTATCAATGCATATTGTAATCAAATGGCATAATCATTGCTTCTTGTTAATGGAGATTTTTTTATTTTGAAATGATTTATGTTTAAACCTATGAAGTTGGATTAGGACATTGTCAGCTTACATGAATAGTAACTGGGCTTATCAATATGAATACACTATTCATTTACTGTGGTATGTTATTTGTATTATTTCTATCAGGTTTAGATACTAAAATGGGATTGAATCTAGATTGTTTACTTATGGCTTGTTGGAAGTAGTCAGAAAAAAAATCATCTTTCTTGAATTATGTTACACGACGAATGTAACTAGACAATAAGTTGCATCTTCAAAATGGAAGAAGTTGATTGTCTGTACAGTAGTCTAACTCATCCCACTGAGTTTCATTGTCTGTAACAGTAAGTGAACTGTGATATTAATAATAAATGATTAATAAGTAGAAAGCGATCTCACTACATCCTTCGAGATCACATTTTTTACTTCGTAATATACATTAATCGCTTCAAACCACCTCAATTCAACTATAACGATTAACTCAGCAGTGACTAACTTCAGAATATCCCTAAATTACTAATGCAAAGTCGTGACTAGTGTAGTTAAAACTCATGTGGAGTGAGACAGATATCATCGATGATTATATATATATATATATATATATATATATATATAATCACAGACTAATAGGGGATAAATTAAGGATTAAATAGATTGGTGTTAACGATAGCAGACTATAAAATTGGATGACTGGATTTCGCACTCCATGCAGGGGATCAGTTCCACCAAGATTAAAGGTACTTTTTTAGATAAGTACTTAGCAGTATGAAAGCTAGTTGAAAAAATTTTTCCTGCTGACTATGTTCAACAGGCTACTTTGTGAAACATCAATAAACACCCAATGAAATATATTTTAATAAATTACTGGTAGATTATCAGGGATGATAACTGTCTCACTTCAGACGAGTTTGAACTCCACCAGTCATGACTTTTCACTAGTGATTAAGGTATATCCTGAAGTTAGTCACTGGTGAGCTAATCACTGTAGTTGAAGTGAGATGGTTTGATGAGATTGGTATTAAGTTTTTAGCTGACTGAATTTGTTACAGATTAATGCTGACAGAATACCACTGAAAACCAAGGAGTATTCGATGTTTGTTTCATCCTAGTATACCTCTCTTTATCAGTGCGTACTATTGATTCTGCCAGGGAATTATACCCAGGGAATTTATGTTTGAGAACGCCCAACACTCTCGACCACTGGGCCGGCACACAGTAGTAGAATTTTTACTTCGACAAACCACCTTGATTAAATTGCAATAATTAGCTAACTAATAACTAACTTTGGGATTTTCCTGAACCTCTAGTCATAATTCATTGCTACTAGAGTTTAGTAGACTAATTTAATGTTAAAGTAATGTTAGTGTGTTATTAGGGTAACCAATAGTTTCAGGCAATTCGCTACAAGATCCTAAGTTCTTGAGCTCAAACCAATAGCGTTATACGCTTTCATTGAATTTTGAATTACAATCAACTGGATTATTCTTAGTTAATATTTGAATTACTTGGTACTGGGTTCTGATCTTGATTGAAACAACAGTTTTAGCAAGAAATAAGCAAGTTCAGCTAAGGAGACTTAAGTTGAATAAAACATGGGTTCTAAATTTCGCTAGTAACCACAATTTAATTATTCTAAAAGTACAATCAAACAGTCGTTTTACAAACTTAAGTGATCTTTACGAACACTTCAACAGAATACTTTATATTAATTCAAATAACATTGCCAAACAGGGAATCGTATGTTATTCAGACCGATAGTTGGATATACCAACTAGTTTTAGGAAACTTTACACACAATTTATTGTGTAGTACACTATAACTGAATAGGTAATTGAAAGTCATGTGAATATCTAGTCTATTAACTAAGCCATGAATTTATTCATCGACAAGCACTTAGTAATTATCACTTAATGTTGTAAGGATTGTTGACCATGAAGTTTACTATTGCAAACTGTAACTAGATAATCATCGACATAAAGAAGCACTGTATGGAATTGTTTCATTCCAGTAACTGACATCTCATTAGAATTCTTCAATTATCTTATCAAAGAACAAACAAGTAACCTTTATGGTTGTCAGTTAGCTCTTAACACTTAAACTACTGAATCAATATCCTATAGTCTACATTTCTACCTTTATTGAGTCAGTGATAATATATTCGAACAACCTCTTCAAAGTTGCTTAATTGTCATAGTTGAACTTTATCGAACATATAACTCTTCATTATAATCTCACTAGTTAGCTCCTCAATTCACATACTAGTAAGGAGATATTTATTATTATTAATAGACTGTTGTTTCTTGACGAAGTTATGAATGAGACAGCTGTTCAGTACTTCTTGATGTCTAATCCATTATCCAATGAAATCTCATTCGACGCTAAATGGAACTTCATATTCAAAACTTTCCTCCACATCAAAATAGTGACAAACATCCAATGAAATATAAATGAATAGCTTATTTCAATGCATGAATAGATTCATTATGAAAGAAAACCAAGCATTATTTAAACCAATTGCTTTCCTTTGTTTAAACTCTACTACTAAGTAAGTATTATACTACTGATACACTACTATTCTTCTTTTGATACTAATAAGTAGTTGGCTCCTACGATGCTTTTTTCTTTTCTTTTTTTTTACAATAGAAAACTGGTGGTCATGTTATGTTAAATAATATCTATGAAACTAAAATTGGATCAGTAGTTTAATCAGTAGTCTTGTCATATGAAAATATCATATTGATATATGAAAATTTTATATCCGGACTACAAGAAAAAATTTGACAATGTTAAATAGTAACCATGTAATTCAATATTGAATATAAATGAAGTTTAATATGTTTAACATTGAAAATATTGTATAGTAGAAGATGTCTGAATAATAAAGTTGAATTAATAATTTCTACTAGTTAGAATGTATTTGGATCTTGTTGTCGATTAGATGTGCACTGAAATTGATTATTCTTTATTGATATATGTGTATCCTGAGTGAATCACAAGGCTGTTTGCTCTCGCCTTTCAACTTTCTCCTAGTGGTTGATTGGATCATGAAAACCTCTACATCTGGGGGAAGCATGGGATTCAATGGACAAGTAGGATGCAACTTGATGATCTGGACTTCGCGGATGATCTAGCTGTTTTTAACCCATACACATCAACAAATGCAAGTGAAGACAACCAAAGTAGCAGCAACCTCAGCATCAATGGGCCTGAACATACATAAGGGAAAGAGCAAGATCCTCAAATTCAACACAGAGAGCACCGACCCGATCGAACTTGATGGTGAAACTCTGGAAGAAGTAGATACCTTTACATACCAGAGGAGCATCATCGATGAACAAGGAGGATCCGATGCAGATGTAAGGGCAAGGATCGGAAAAGCAAGAGCAGCATTCCTACAATTGAAAAATATTTGGGAGTCCAAACAACTGTCTACCAACCTCAAAGTCAGACTCTTCAATTCGAACGTCAAGACAGTTCTTCTGTATGGAGCTGAAACGTAGAAAACTACTGCAAACATCCTCAGGAGAGTACAGGTATTTGTTAACAATTGTCTACGCAGAATATTGAATGTATATTGGCCGGAAACCATCAACAACAGCCTACTATGGAAAAGAGCAAACCAACTTCCAGCTGAAGAGGAAATCAGGAAACGACGTTGTAAATGGATAGGACATACATTGCGGAAATCATCAGACTGAATCACTAGGAAGGCCAAAGAACACACTGCATCGAGAGCTGGAAGCAGACATTGAAAGGATGAAGAGTAACTGGAGACAGCTGAAAATGATCGCTCAGGACAGAGTTGAATGGAGAATACTGGTGAGTGGCCATATCCTCTTCCGAGGGGGGTAACAGGCGTAAGTAAGTAAGTGAATGGATCGTCTCGATATAGCAATCGATCATAAGTATTGTTTGAGTTTAATTGTGACTGGTGAGTTGAATTCAGGATATGTGTTCTGTTTAACTTGAGAGGTAAATCCCAAATAAGATGAAACACGTGTTCTGGATGCAGTCGCCAGCCACAATCCAAATTAAACAATTTCCACTAATGTTGAGCCCCTTGATATTAGTGCTTACTTACAACCACATAACTAATTGATACCAGAGACTTGAGATTTCGAGGAAAACATGTAACTATCAGTACCAGAGGGTTGATTAGAATTCAGTGTAATGATTCTCACTTTAATCATTTTGGAATATTATTTTGCTAAGATCACTTACAAAATCATTAAAAAAGCTCATTAGTAACCTACTTTAGGAATGCATTGAAATTCTATGGAAAAGCTATAAATTTTGAAGTTTCAGAAAGGCCATGCACTGGATGCTAATAATCGAAGTATGTCGAAAAGTGACTGAAATGGGAATTCTATCGTTGCATTACAGCCAGTTTAGCAGTGTTGATGGTTAGACCTAAAAGTGTAGGGTATGACTGATCTGTCGTAGGATCGTAGGAGTAAGTTTTCCACTTAGGATTTCTGTGTAATAAAACAGTTAATTACTTCGCTCTAGTTGTCAGTGTTGTCTAGCATAGAACAACCTGAGGCTATTATTGTAGTTCGCTCAGAACTGTGACAGCTTAAAGAGACATCAGTTTAGGACGATTGGATTCTACTTACAATTATAACAGAAAAGATGCTTGTCTCGTCTTGGGACTCGTTAACCGGAGAGTGTTGACATTTACATGAATAACAACTATTTTTCTGTAAGCGTTAATTCTTTTTTTACTTAGTAACTAACATGTTCTGAAGTTTTAAAGTAATATCTGTGATGGTCTATAAATATCTATTTTTTGCATTAAGGACGGCATTTGATCAGTCTCTATTAACATAAATTTACTACTGACAGATTGTCTCAGTAGTGTCTTTAGTAGCACAATGGAAAACTAACTGGTGACTGAAGCATTAATTGGTATGTTCGAATCCCAATGTTAACATCATTAATAGTAATATCTAACAAGTACGTCACGAGCTAATGAGTTACTAATAGGAAGAAACGTGTGTCAGGAATTCTACTATTAACTACAGTTTATATATTGCGTGAATAGGTAACAAATTAGTAATATAAAGGCGAACAGCTCTGAACGAACATGTATTGTCAAACATCAAAGTCCTTTATCAATGGTTAATGGTGGGGCATCCAGAAACTTTGACAAGCCCTAAATAAGCCAAATACATTCTCTCTAATTAACGTCCGACAGAACCCCCCCCCCCCCAACCCAGCATTTCAAAATATAACAGATCGATTGAGTAACAGATAAATACGATTTCTTAAAGATTGGTTAAAGTTAAAACTGTTAACTATTAGTTTCCAGCTGTGTGATCGAAGATTGAGTGTTAGTATTGGAGTTACAATCCCCAGTTGTGATGTTAAGTACTCATTTTAAGTGAGGAATTCCATACTATATGGAAACAAATTTTCAATGGTTTCCAGTTTTCAGTGGCTGTCTAACCCAGGTTAATTCATTATGGTAAATTTCAAAATCAACAATTTCTACAATCATAAATTAAGATATCTGCATGTCATAGGTTATTTTATTTCGGTAGGGGGTAGTCTACAGGACACCTTCTATCTAGGTTTCCTGATATTTGGTGCTTGTTTTTAAAATATACCTGCAACTATTAAGGTAACCAATATCCCCTGGCCGATTCTATCTCGTGTCACCCAGTTTCATAATTTGAAGACACTACCATTGAGCCATAGGGGCTGTTACTCGATCCCTGAACGACTGATTTCTGTAAACTGGTTGATCACCGTGTATCGCTCAATTTAATGTTTATCAAATCCTTCATGTTTCCGAACAAATCCTATCCATCTAGTTGTAATATGGTCACTATTCCATTTTTATATTGTGCCAATGATTTTGAGTTACTTAGACTAGTAACTATATTGCAACTAGATCAGTAGAATTTGATCAGTACCATGAAGCATATCATACCATAACATGAAATTATCGTATTTCTTCTTATTTAGATCTATTAACTGTTGATATTCATTCATAATTATTACTCTTTAGTTAATTTATACAATAAACTATCTACTTGTAAGTAGTTGTGATAAATTCATTTTTATTTTATTTTTTTAATTATAATAACATTAATGTAAGTTGGATTGTGATTGGCAAGTGGAATTTAGGACGTGCGTTTCATCCTATTCGGGACCCATTACCTAGATTTACCTGCATCCTAATGTTGATATTCACAGTGAGACTCAAACTCAGTCCCTTTCGTGTCAAACACCACCGTGTTCACCGCTAGACTATTGAGGCCAGACAGTTATACTTGTGCAACAAGCACATCGGTATTAGGATGAATTTGTATATTTCCGCTGAGTTTCAAATTGGACAAAACACGCTCCATGGATTATACTTGCCAGTCACAATCCAACTTAAATAATACACATATAACAACAGAGACTGACCAGTTTCAGTCTATTAACAAATCAATAAGAATATATAAATTCATCCTAATAATATCATTAACATTGAACCTTTTTCTTTTACCTACTACCGAATAGATACATTCAATTGAACATAGACTATAAAGTAATCAAATAGAATAATTATACAACAAGAATAAGTTCTATTGAAATTTAATGAATAATAGATACATATTAAAGTAATACTCAACATACGCATACATAATAAGTGTATATAGATAGGTTAGTAGGGAAGTATGTAAAGTAAGTTGAGTGAGAGTGTGTGTGTGTGTGTGTGGAAGGGGCAATGTCGACCAAGAGAGTAAGGAAGGTACCTAACAAAATTCTTAATAAAATAAACAAATAAAATTTTTTTCTAAATTTTCTCATTATAATTAATTTTACCAAAAAATAAATTACATTGATTGAATACAAAGAATATTGATCAAAAATCAATATTTTTTTAATGATTGACAGGTAATTGATTCAATTGAATTTTATTGAAAATTGATCAAAATTCTTTTGAATTTTGTGTACACAACAATTTTTTGTTGTTGTTTTTAAATGAATAAAAAAAAATTTGATTACATTTTCTTTTGGTTTGTTTAAAAAATAAAAAAAAATTTTGAATTATATACAAGAAAAATACATAAGACTACTAATTAATTATTTTTAAGTAGTAACAGTAGTAACTTTAGTATTGATAGTAGTAGTAGTAGTAGTAGTAGTAGTAGTAGTAGTAGTAGTAGTAGTAGTAGTAGTAGTAGTAGTAGTAGTAGTAGTAGTAGTAGTAGTGGTAGAAGTAGTGGGTAGTAGTAGTAGTAGTGGTAGTAGTAGTAGTAGTAGTAGTAGTAGTAGTAGTAGTAGTAGTAGTAGTAGTAATAATAGTACCAGTAGCAGTAGTAGTATTAGTGTTAGTAGTAGTAATAGAAGTATTATTGTTATTATTGTTAGTAGTAGTAGAAGTATTATTGGTAGTATTAGTAGTAGTAGTATTGATAATAGTAGTAGTATTAGTAGTAGTAGTAACAGTACTAGTAATATGGTGTTATGTCGGATCTTTAAAGAAGAGTGAAAAACTTCCAGATGTGTGTTTTAGAGAACTAATTCATTTACTTTGGTCACGAGTAATGTAAACATTACATTTTTATTATTGTCACCGTCGTCTTAATCGCCCTTCTGTTTAGTATATTCGCTGTTATTATATTGTCTCTTATTATGGACTACAGTTAATTAGTTGTATACAAGTTTTTCCTATTCACTACCATTATTTCCTTAGTTCTGTATTAATGTTAGTTTCTTAAGTGGTTGACTGTGTGGTCTGATTTTGTGTTTATATAAAAGCAATCAATGAAATACGATTCGAACCGATTCTGTCTGTTTGGCTCATCAATCGTTGTTTTTCCTCTATTCCGGCTTGGGGGACTGGTAGTCGAGGGGCAGACGTGTCTGTATAGTGATTAGCAACCATCGAGGGCACTGTATATTTTTACAATACATAACATATGGGTAGTAATATTAGTATTAGTAGTAATAGGGGTAGTAATAATAATAGTGGTAATAGTAGTGGTAGTAGTAGTGGTTAGCAAGATTTAATTGGATAAATCAATTAGAAACGCTAAGAACTGGTCAATAAGTGTTTCATTATCACTATAGTATGCATACATGACTATAATTGGAATCAAGCTGAAAATATCCAAGTCATATAGAATGAACCTAATCTTTAGGCTATTGAGTTGGTTTTCAGTCAGTCAGTGGGTGACAAAGTAAAACATAGTGCATACGGACATCAGTCAAGTTGTCATGCTCCCATTAGCATATAGAAATGAATTGTCAGGCTAAATCACAGTACAGTGCAAGCAGTGACAGCATTCGTAGTAATGGAGAGGAATAAGGACTGGTGCAGTTTTTTTGATTTGGATGCCCCTGACTTTTTAAAAAAACTCATGAGCTAGACAGCATTACTAATCAAGGTAAGCGTTGGATAGGCAAAAGTAAAACATGTCCTAGCCACACTGATTGATAAGGATTTAGAACTTCTTTAATCGATTTGACATCTTTACCCATTACTCTAATCCTAACCCAAGTACTGCTTACTCGATGTTCCCAGAAAACACCAGTAATGCTTCAAAGACATCTGTGATCTAATACTAGTAACTTACGAATATCCTCTATTCTTAATGGCAGAGTTTCACATCCTTAAAGTACAACAGATCAAACTGTTGCTCAGCAAACTCATCATTTGATCGGTAGACGAATGTCTAACTTACACCACAAGTGATGCAAGTTGGCAAGGACCAAATGAGCTCTCTGTATCCTTCCCGACATTTCCCCAGACATCAGACCATAAAGACGGGTGCGACTTTCATGACAAGTGAAGAGGTCAACATATTCAACTACTTCGCTTCTTGTCACTAATTTTGGCGTCGAAACATGCCTATTTGGAAGTAAAATTTTTAGTTTGGAACGAAAGAAGAACCACATCCTAAAGATGTTCCCACTGATGCTTAATACACTTAAAAGATTCTATACTCTATCAGCGTGTTCACCTGATAAAACTATGTCATCTTCATATCCTAAGTAAATTAGTGTGTGGCATGGAAGATTAACCCCTGAGAAGTCAGGCGATTGAAACTTTAACGCTTAAAGCATATCTTTGACAAAGTTAAATAAAAATGAGGAAAGTAGGCAACCATGAAGAACACCATTTGAAGTCATCAATACCAATCAAAGTTCCGTTTTCTACTGTTATCAGATGTAACAATTATTACTTAGTTTTACTTTACTAATGCAAATAAAATACTGTTTGTTTAATTGTTCATTGAACAGTGAAATGTTAGAATTCATTGTGGAGATTTTTTTTAAATAGGATTATTTCGTATTCAGTTCACTTTTAAGTAATGTAAGGTAACTCAATGATATTTAAAGTCAATGGACTGAGTTCGATTTCTGGAATAAGCATCAACAATAGGCAGATCTAAATAAAGGAATTCCAAATGCGGGAGAAACATACATCATGGATTGTACTTTACAACTACAATTTGTTTTTAATTATATTTAATCTTTATATTGCGATATCACGTTTCAATGTTGTTTTGATTCTAATTGTAACTGAAAACGGATTCATATGTATGTATATAAGTTCATAGGTACTGAAGGGAAAAAATAAATCACTTAACAATTAGATACTAGAACATTTGTTGAACCAAACCGAGTATATGATGGTATGTTGTAATCAAGCGTATTGACAATTTTTACAGAACAAATACCTCATAAAGAATTAGATTTCAAGTGTTTCCGTAGAACGGTCTCTATCACTAATCTACTCAACGAGATACTGAACACTTATTAGAATGATTGTAATATTTGTATTCAATTAGTGAAGAGAAAATACAAAGTACCATGTTTGCTCTCAAGTGTAAATTAACATAAGCCAATGATCAAGGAATGCCTAATGACTACCGTTATTTAAACGTCCATTAAAACGCATTGAACGATGATTTAAAACTCTATGGCAGAATAAGAAAAGTTGTTTTAAGATCACCTATAACTACTCAGACTAGTCAGTGATTAATCGTTCTAATCTACAGAACTATTATTTAAAGTCAGTCAGTTACAACGTAGAACTTGGTAAATGCGTACATCAGTTCAAGTTGCCATGCCTCTATTAGCAGATAGAGATTAAATTGTTATAACGAATCCCAGAGTAGGGGAGATAGTAACAGAGTAAGTAATAATGGAAGGCATAGAGATCAAAGATAAGATTTGAAACAAAAATAGTGATTCAGTAAAGAGGAAATTATTAAAAGCTTAAAAACTTAGAATTTGGAGGAAGACAAGGAGTGGATGTACCTGCGCTATTGACAATGATTTTGAGCCATATCACGTAAAGTCTTTAACCATTTGTTAAGATCATCACGTGGACCCCAACCAGGTTGTCTGCGTCTATTAACATGGCTCAGCCTAATTGTCAATGACTTCATGGATTGGTGCCATGTTTTCGTTTGGCTGCGTCTAGCTTTCTTCCAGCCTACTTCAACTCCAGACAACATTGCTCGTCGAGGTAGGCGGTTGTCAGGCATACGTAACATATGTCCTAACCACCTCAGCTGGTGAAGATTTACTACTTCATCAGTAGACTTACCGTATTTGCCTGATACTGTCTTCCTAACCCACGCATTACTAATTCTGTGGTCCCAGCAAACACGAGCAATGTTTCGGATATATCTGTGATCAATTACTAGATGCCTTCGCGTATCCTCTAACCTTAATGGCCATGTTTTACATTCATAAAGGAAAAAGGTTTGAACGCAGTAAACGCGTTCTTTCCTCAGTAAACGAATGTCTCGCCTACGCCAAAAGTGACGCAAGTGGCAAAAGCCCGTCGGGCCCTATGTATACGAGCCGAGATTATTTCAAGTAACGATGCAGTAAAATGCAAATATTATGTGTATATACAGACATTTATAAATATGAACCCTGTTCACTATATTGAAGTAGTATTCATTGCGTCTTATTCTACACTCCACTATCAATAAAATAGTAAGCCTTACAATCACCTAGAAGCATACATAAAGGAAAAAGTAGAGGTTGAGAAATAGACGGCTACGTATAATTTCATGCATACATAATGAACTATGAATACTATACACTTCATCTTATCGGTTATCGAACTCTAGTTAATCACACTCTCACTACCATTTCACCTTTTAAATGATTTTGGACACACATTTACACTTACATATATTTAGCAAATATTCCATGTCACTTGGATTACTTTGTTTTGTATGTCGATGCTTATGATTACCTATGACGATGCTGTAATTTAATAAGAGGAATCTTAGAACTTTCACGACGTACCTAAGCACCAATTTAGATTTTGTGTGTGAATGATTGTAAATGATCTTACTGGGTTTTTGTTCATGGTTGCTTTGTCCTCTTTTCTACCTTGTAAACTATTCACTTCCAGTCCTAAGACTGCTCTCTTCAGTTTCTAACCGAATAGAAACGATTTACACGGATTCCGTCCAGCTTACAAAATATAATAAGCCTGCCATGACCCTTGTGCGAAATTAACCAATTTTCCCCTCATACAATGTAATTGTCCCTCCAGGTCTACTTCTCATGCAACAGGCATAACATTCAACACGTATACAAGAAAGCTTTGAGACTTTACAGTTATATAACTTTCAATTTCCTAAGCTATTACTACCACGACATAATCAACTACATATTCCGTCATACTAAGAACAGTGTACTCTTATTCGTACGCGAATAATTATGGATGATCTCACTGGGTTTTCGTTCATGATTGTTTTGTTCCTGCTATGTAGGGTTACTAAAAAAGAGTAACTAACTTTCAGAACTGTTTTTTCAGAAAACCGTTTCATTTTTTATTTGAGTATGTGTTAATTGGTTATTTTATTTTTATTATGGTCATTTTCCCATCAACCTAACCTCCCATTAGACTCATGAACTGTCATCGTGTCATTTGTCTTTCAGGAAACATGATCAGCTAATCATATACATGTATCCTTAGGTCTTAGTGATTATCGTTTCCTCTTTGTATAAGTGTTATTCTCCCTATTAGTGTAATGTGAAGACAGGTTTCGTGTATATACAAATGGATGAGTGGAATATAATCAAACTGATTGTCTGTCTGACAGTTGGCTTAGTTGTGTTGTGTTCTTCATTTCCAGCTTGGGGAGTAATAGTCGCTGGGCAGATACCTACGGGCACTGATTGGTATTAACGAGGTCACACACTATTTCTAATACATTATGATTTACTTAATTATTCGAGATATAACAGCTCACTTTTCTGTCTTGTAGACTGTTCACCTCTCGTCCCAAGATAGTTTAGTTGCTGACCGAATACATACAAATTACATTGATTAGTCCCAGCTTATAAAATTATGCTTATGATGCAGCTGATGAGAATTATCGAAATCAAAAATGAATTCATATTATTCTATGGGAAGTGTTGTTCTTGATTTATTCAACTTGATAAAGGGAACTAATTGTATGAAATTTCACTTTGGTGTATATATACAGTAGATTATATCAGTAGTTTAGACATTTTATCTGTCATTTTGTATTTCAGAACTTTATGTATAATACATTGTAACTTTTAATGATACTTTTTTAATCATAACTAAGTCACATATCTATTGGAACAAGTTATACAAGCCTATCTATACTACTAATGAAGTTAATGAAGTTTCTTACGGGATTCGAATGTATAAAGTTAAACTTCACAGAATTAAACAATACTCTATTGATCATCTTTTTTTTATTCAATTAATGATATTCTATTAGATTGAATTATTTACATTAACTTTGAGTAATCTATTCCGTAGACAAAATAATAATAATAGATTCATGATTACATTATTTCACTAAGGGAAATAGTAATATATACCTTAAGTGGAATCTTCTATTTCACATGGATGAATTCATCATACTTCAGTCAGTACATTATCTAAATGAACTAATCTGTTCGTTTATTTCCGCTTTATATCAATTTGTATTACTATTTTACATAAAGACTATTCACTTCACTTTAAGTATAGAAATGAATAATTAACTAAATGTTATTATTATTATTATGTAATCTAGAATGCCTTACAAATTACAGTTACGTAAGTACAGAGATATGATGGTTGTTATGATTATGTAATCTTGTATAGTAACATTAATCAATAATACATGATAAGTATTACATTTAGCTTCATTTTACACAATAGTTTATTAATGACTATAAACTATTTCAATTGTTCCAATTATCCTTGATATCTAAACAATGTTTTACTTGCCTTAGAACTGGTTATTCATGGAACTAATAATTATGAACTGATAAGTGTAGAACCTGATGAGCATTTATCGAAAAGAAGAATATTCTTCATTCAAACGTCATTGTTTTATAAACTATTTAAACGAAAAAAGAAAAAGAAGGATCTTTGGAATTCATCTACATATGTTTGTATCTTCCTATTGATATTATTATTAGGCTAAAATTGATCAGTCTCTGTTGTTATATGTACATCTTGTAGAGAAATACCTAAGTAGTTCAAAGGTTTCATTGATAAATAAGAAGAATCGATAAATCACAATTCTTAGTAATAACAACAGAAAGAGATAATGGTAGTCGCTTCGTCTATACATACTCGTCTTACATAACATAACCGTCTGGATTCAGTGATTTAATGGAGAATGCAATGCTGTCTGATATAGATAATCTTTATATAATTCACACTGTGAACTGGAATGTCAATTTTGTTTCCTTGATTCTGTACCTGCTAACAACAATTCATGTTTTCCTCAACTAAATCTTTTAGTCATTATTTTAAAACAGATAACGCTGTTTAACTATGTAATCACTACTAAACTATGATGTAAACATTTCATTAGGTTATAATGTTTCTTTTAAAGTAAACTATTGAAATTTCATAGATGGTTAAACATATCTTAGAGTTATCTGTTGGAAATGATCAAAAGGATGTATTGTACAATGAACATTTGATTAAATTTTATAATTGAACTAAGATAGATTTGTGGAGATAGATATTTATATTCATTATACATTAATGTTAGTTTGATAACACTGAAAACAAGAGAGTATTGGACAT
Organism: Schistosoma japonicum; assembly: GCA_025215515.1. Lineage (NCBI taxonomy): Eukaryota > Metazoa > Platyhelminthes > Trematoda > Strigeidida > Schistosomatidae > Schistosoma > Schistosoma japonicum. The sequence goes on from CM046065.1 coordinate 18,806,729, forward strand.
CTGTTTCGTTCTAGTATGAGATTTATCCGCGATGGAATCGAACCCAGTGAGTTTACGTCTTACATTGAAAGCTTAGTCGTCTGTACCAGTGAACTTTTCAACGTCTAATGGGAAAATTTCCACTTTCATTAGTTTGTGATATAAAACGATGATCATTTATCGTTATTAGTGACAAGTGTAGCACAAATTAATGGAAGTAAGAATTCTACCATTGAACATCGGCCACTTCAGTGGTGTAGATGGTTAAGGGTTTGCTATGAGGTCCGAAAATCCTAGTTTTGACTCTCTGGTGGGATTGACAGTAAGAATTGCCAAGGAGTTCTATTGCTAGGATAAATCAGCTGTCCACTCCTTCCTGGTATTGAGTGGTATCTAATTGAGATCAATCTTTGACGAATATAAACAAAAATATTCCAAAAAGGTTAAACCAATTCATTCTTATGAACTTATTTCAAACTAGTTACTTTTATGTGTCTTATTATTGTCATTAATTGTTATGTTTAAATGAACTTAGACCATATGTTTGACTTATCTCTATGATATAGGTGAATTGACTAGATCTGTTTCAATGCATCTGTTTACTAATCTGAATACCGTACTTTCAACAATCTCTTAGCAGTTTTAGAATTCGCCTCCCCCTCCTCTCTCCAAATGGATTTTATGCCTAGAATTGTCTAAATGCAATGGAATCTGTGTAATAAACACCTTATCAAATGACTTTTATAAGTAAAGCAGATTCAATTCAATCATCAATTACTAGATTCATTAAGTTAGATTCACTTTTTCAAACTTTATGGAATAGTTCAATTAATCATGTTATAAGACGTCAACTAGAAAAAGATACATCTAATTAGGCGTATAAATAACAAATGAAGCCAACCACATGTAAACAAGACAACCATAACTAAAATGACTAGATATTTAAGGTGGACTACTTAAACTTTTGATAATTTACCATTCAAGAATAATAATGAATACTTCCTAGTTAAAGAATAGATATCTTGTCTACTTTATAAAGATATAGAAAATCTATTATTGAATGTATATAGAAAGAAGATAGAAATAACTCATCTTAGATCCATTAATAGAGATGAAGGTAGTCAAAGCCTTTATTCAGTTAATAAAATAACAATGTTTGATTAATACGTAGACATGAATAAACTTTATATAAAACACTACTTACTTGTATTTTCTTATGAATGAATATGAAGTTGTCTGTAAATACAAGAAAAATAAATGAAATAAAGTAATTACATAATAATAAGTAGTTGTTTACATAATGAGAATTTTATAATAAACTCCAGTTAAAGTGAGCTGATGTTGTATTGATTGACTGTTCGTCTGTATTCAACAAAGTGGTGTCTATTTAAGTTGGATTGTGACTAGCAAGTGGAATCCAGGACGCGCGTTCCGTCCTATTTGGGACTCATCGGCTGAATGTACCTGCATCCCAATGTTGATGTTCACACTGGAATTCGAACTCAGTCCGCTTCGTGTCAAACGCCACCGCGTTCACCACTAGACTACTGTGTCCAGACAGCCACACTTGTGCAACGGGTACATTTGTAATTCAGAATAGGCTTGTATCTTACCGTTGATTTTGTAATGGACTGAAACTGGTCAACCTCTGTTGCCATATGTGCCTCTATGCCCTCTATGCCGTGTGGTGTCTAGTTTAATATCAGTGAATACTGGGTTAAGCTTAACAGCTGTTTCTTCCTCTTAATATTGGTCGCCTCAGTTGAACTATGCATTTGCTTCAGCAAGAAAAATCAAATTTAAAACTTTAATTTGTCACAACAAACGCTTTACTACTATTTGGCTGGGTGCCAAGTAAATGTTTGCATTATTGAAACATTAGCTGCAAATGTTGCTTTCGGTAAGTGAATGTCGAATTCATCATATACAGTATTAGACTAATTAAATGACTTTTCAAAGATCAGACCAGTCGATCGCCATTGTAATGTCTTAAACCATAAAGATATATGACTTCACTTTGAATTCCACAGGTAAAAAAGTTGTTTTCAAAATGATAGGTATAAATTACTGATGAGAACCAAAAAGAGTGAAACCCATGCAAAGTAGAGTTTCTTGTAGGCTACTCTCAATAGACTAAATCTATTGACATTTCACTAGATGTTTCAGCAGTTAATCACTTTATCATTTTAAAATGTTTACAGAAAGAATCATTTACATTCTTTTCAATGAAGCTGAATTAAATGTTATATAGTTGCATAGAAGACAACATAGAACTATTAGTTATATATTACTAATTGATACCCTCCAATAAAATGCAATTTATTCCAAGAAAAATTAATGAATATCTTCATTCGGATAAAATCAAAAGTAAATCTAGTTTTTTTTATAGAGATTAACATTAAATTCTTCTTTCAGTTGATTAAATTTGCCATTGCTGAAGAATGCTACACCGGGACGAAACAATCATTTAATGATCTCTGGTTTTCACTAGTATCCTACCAACATCAATTTGTGATGAATTCAATCAACTGAAATCGAAAATTTCAATCATTCCCTATTTAATCAATGATTAGGCATGGTGATAAGAGAGTTATTAAGAGTTGATTTCGGGATTTGACCTCGAACAAGATGATCTCGTGTGCTGTAAGTGGTATGAGGGCAATTTTCACTTTCTGGCTGCCCACACCATGGAAGGATATTGCTTTTTGAGGTACCTGAATAATAAACTGGGTTAGTATTGGTCATAGTGACCTTGGAGCGCGATCGCAGAGCCCAAGGGGCAACTGCTTGAGGCAGACCACGCACGGCCTTATTACAGGGAGTTTTTGAAGTGTTAGCTCCATTCTTTAGAAGGCGTTACTGCCGTAGACGGAAATCCGTGGAGTAAGGTGAGGTGTGACATTTTTAGGGTTGACCTTTTCTAACCCCTTCCTTCTGTTAAGAGGGCAGCATCGCTGCAGATGCTGGTTATCCGAGGGAAACACCTTACTGCTGCCACACCTCGCTGCAGTCAGTAGTACGACTTTGCCACCAGATCTTAAGTTGCTGCCATTGGCCTTATCGCTCTCCAACAGACCTGCTTGGCATGGTAGGACCTTGAGGAACATGCGTTCCAGCCAATACAGTTCAGTTGGGTCATCACGATAGGCAAGCCTGACCACCACGTCAAGGTAGCAGCTACGGTCGGGTTAGAGACTTTAGGTGATATGGCTAAAAATCATTCGCAATCGCGTAGGTGCATCCACTCCTTGTCTTCCTCCAAATTCTAAGTTTTTAAGCTTTTAATAATTTCCTCTTTACTGAATCACTTTTTTTGTTTTAAATCTTATCTCCGATCTCTATGCCTTTGCATTAGTACTTACTCTGTTACTATCTCATCTAATTTGGGATTTGGTCTGACAATTCAATCTCTCTCAGCCTATTGAGGCATGGCAACTTGAACTGATGTACGCATGTACCAGGTTCTACGTTGTAACTGACTGACTGCGTGACTGACTCAATGATTAAATAATATCGATTTTCCTGAATATTTTTTTACCTTTATTTCTATATTACAGTGTTGTTTTCTTCATTTAAGTAACAAAAGTCTACCATGAATACCTCTGAATACCTCTATCGAATATTTCATAAGTTATTATCATCATCTTAACTCATTCCTAAATGAAAACACCTGAATAAATAAATGGAATGGGATAAAAACTATCTGACTGATTTTGATAAGGTTCCATGTATGTTTGTGTATGTAGATTTGACAACAGAATCTATTTAAGATAAATACAAATTACACAAAAGGTGTACTACACACTATACTTCTATGGTATAAAAACAATGAACAGATGTTGGTTTAAATTAAAAAGTAAGTAGTATTATGTATTATTCATCAAAAATAACTAATTGAATTGAGGTGATTTGTGGAGATAGAAAGTGACTGTTGGTTGATTGAATTCGTCACAAATTGATGTTGATAAAAGTGGAAATTCTACCACTGGATACTGAGGCATTGGTGCAGATGGTTAGACGTTTGCCAACATGAAACTCTTAATACCAAATCTGGGTTACGTACTGTTGTGAAATTGCATACTAAGATAGAACAGCTATCCAGTGCTTCTTGGTTTTCAATGGTATCCTGTTAATATCAATCTGTGACGAATTCAATTAACTAAAAATAATTATTTGATTACTGCTTGATTTGGATTATGACCGGAATGTTGAATCTACGACATGCGTTTCACCCTAACTGGAACTCGTCAGCTGTATGTACATGAACAAGTGTGGCTGTCTGAACTCAATAATCCAGTGATGAACGTGTTGGCATTTGGCACGAAACGAAATGAGTTCTAGTCCAGTTGTAATGCAATTGTATTCAGCCTACGAGTCCCAAATCAAACGAAACACGTGTCCTGGATTCCACCTGGCAGTCACAATTCAACTTGAACAATACTGGTGACTGATTATTATATCAAAGCAACCCTCTCAGGAGGCATATACGGTAACAGAGATTGATCAACTTCAGTCCGTAACAAATCAATGAAATAATCCAAATACACTTTAATTATTTGATAAATTGAGTCAGTGAAACTTTGAATATACCTCATACAAGTAAAAGTGAATACTAAGTAATAATGCATATGAACTTGTTGCAATGAATAATGTAACATGAACATACAGTTTGACTATGGATATAAATATTAATAACATTAAGATTTAGGCACTTCATCAACTGATAAGTTACAAACAAAACGAAATTTCCAGTTGTAAATTACAGTACCAACTATGAAATGTACTTAAACGTGTTCATCACTTACTCTTACATTATATAACGTATTGATTATTGTTATATAACCGATGAATATTCTTGTTCTAATATACATAGGATTTGAAAGAATCATTAAAGCCATGATTACTTGATTAAGGAAAACATATGTTGAAGATATATGTATCATTATACAGTAACTCGACGGTCAAAGATCAACATATTCACTAAGAATACTGATAGTAACAATTTCTATTCATGGTTAGAGGATGAATTGTATAATTAAACAGTCATTTAGTATTCCTCCCACACCCACCCCTTCAGTTTATAATAGATACCAATATAAAGTTAATTTTGGACTCAAGTAGTAACATCTAAGAATAGAAGTTTCTATAGTCATACCAGTGACTAAATTTAAGAGTTCTTGTATAAAAGAGTAGTCAGTTATGCCATTCTTGAGGCAGACAACTACTGACGGCATTAGATGATTATTAAGAAATATGTAGTAAATAAACTGAATTTAGGAATGTAAACTATTCGATTCCAACTCGGTGATATGAAAGCCAAGTGTTCACCACGTAGATTAATGATTATGGTATCAATCAGTGGTGATATTATAGATAAGCACTGTCACTGAGATGTTCATGTTATAACGAATCAATTGTTTAATTCTTACTGGTTTTCAACGATATACAACTTCATATCTGATCATCTTCATGACACCGTTTAGTAATAGATTAGACTGTACCTTGAAATTTTTTAAAGTAGTAGCATATTTTATAATTGAATCTTATTTTATGTTACTTCAAATCGCCTTTTAGATACCATCATTTAAGCATCCTGTTTGAGTAGTATAAACTTACGGAATAAAACACATATTGATAGAGAAGTATTTTTGTCTTAATAACTGACCTCTAAAACGTATTACTTCAATGTCAACTAAAGTGACATCTTCATAAAGTAGTTAGAGCTAAAATGTTTATCGTAAATTAACTTTAGCTACAAATATCAAGTAATGGATGGATACCAACTTAGTGGTCTTGAACTCCAGCCCTTGATGTGATCATGGATCTGAACAGTCGAGTTAACTCATACTGGAATGTAACATCGGCCTACTGTTTCCCGGTTGTGATGGTTGTTTGACTAAGGTCAATCATTGATATAGCATTCAAGGTCGTCAAGTAACTGGTCACGATATTGTTAATATCAGTGCTAATCTAAGCTATTCTTGTGATGTCATTCACAAAGACAGGACAATTTCCAACATCATTCTGAGGTTTAGCAATGATCCTTAATATGAAAGCAATGTGTGATGAAAAACTATGAAATTCCGTAATCATCAAAGTGTTCTCCGTTTAAGTATATGATTGTGTAAATACTAGGGACTAACTTCAAGAAAAGATGCCAGCAGTAGATGCCTTTGAAATCAGTGGTAAAAGATGATGACTTAACTATTACAAACATATTAAAAATTTGAAATGGAACCAAACGAATGCCAACTGAGATCAGCAACAGTAAAGCGAGAATCACAAAGGATTAAGAACCTCAACACAAAGAATCCTGATGCAATTACACAGTTCTAAGCAGTCGTACGATATGTTAAAAAGAGTTGTTCATTATTCTCCTCACTCATTTACCCAATTACCCATTAAATGAAGTAAGTTCATTATCTGAAGCTAAAAATGGCATATCACAATCTCATTTACACCGACATCGTGCATCGATTATTCAATTAGGAATAGTGATGAATATTATGCCTGCTATAATGGGGGTGGGTAGCAAGGAATCGGAATCAAAATCTCTAGTGTCTATTCTTCGTGATAACGGGACCCCTACTGTCACATTGCATTTGTTGGATATTCAATAACAATATTATTTAGATTGTTTAAACTGTAAACTTTTCATAGATTTATCAACTGTTGTCATAACTGTTTTCCTTGTTTAGTTATTATACCCCTAATATCTCAATTTCGATACACAATTTCTCTAGTCCAATCTTTAATGTGCTATGTATATTTTGCTAGTGTTTGATCCAGGATATGATACAAAAAAGCTATTGTTTTCATTCAACAAACAACTTGGTCTTTGCTTTCATTTGTCGGTGCTTGTCCTCTCTAACTATACCTCTGAGGTTGGCTTTGTTCACTCGTGCAAAGTGCCAACCAATCACAGTTTCCCGAATTTATCAGGTCATCGTCGTAACACAGATCCAGTTGGGTAGCTTTCTTCAGTCAATCACTAAGTAGTTCATTACAATATCAATAAAACAATGTGTAAGAATCGAATTTTATCAGTTGAGTTGCCAATTTATCACCTGTTTAAGAAATTAATTCAATTAAATATTTTATTTTAAGAGAATGTTTCAGTGTTGTGTTGTAACATCGCATTGAATACCTGCTTCGTCAAGATTGTAAAATTCACTTTGCTGACGATTTCCGTGCAACATAAACCTCAAATATGAGGCTTCCCACTCATTGCCTTCACCCATCTAACAGCCACATGTATGTTGAAGAAGTGTTGACAATTAATAATTTGTATCTAGGATACACTAGATAGATGATTTTTACTAGTCTACGCATGCACACATAATCCTATCAAACATAGAACTTGAGAATAATCAGTCAGTGGATGTCTAAGCTAAGCTTGTCAGTGATGTGAAACCTTAAATTCAACAGCTTTCATCTGAAAATCATCAAAAATCACTATGCGCTTACAAGTGATTAGTGATAGAAGTTCCTGTAAACATCTAGATATCATCTTCGTTAATCTTGAAACTGTCTCTTCTATCAAATTCACGATAAACAAGCACATATACTAAGTAAATGCTGATCCTCCAATTGGTTATTCTGGATAATTCTGTTGATTAATATGCCATAATTAACGGAAAACTACCATATTCTTATAGTATAAGATTTACGACACTCTACACTCTAAAATAATGTACATTAAGCTTGATTGGTTATATAATTAGTGTTTCATATGGCTTGTATGAAGAGAAAAAAGTTCTCTTTTGTCAAGAATAATAGTCTTTCGTAGCGAAGTAGATTCGATGTAATTCGTTTAGAATATACAGATTGATTCTAGTTAGACAGCTATTAAAAATTAAAAAGCATCAGAACAACTATATTAACTGAGCATGATATACATCTACAGTAGACATTCATAACTATATCAGGGTTAAAAATGTGTTTGTCAGGACTTTCAGTGAGCACCTGACATTTAGACCACTGATTCAAGACCTAATCGTCCAAATCTCTTACTTTAACTAAATTAGTTTTGTGGAGATATGCATTAAATTCCGCTATCTGTGTTCGTCACACTTTGATGTCGATTGGGCTCTATCTCGAGCTATATCACAGAGCCATAGTAGTGGGAATTCTACCATTAGACACTAGGTCATTGGTTAAACGTTTTTGCTGTGTGACCTTAAGGCTACGAGTTTGATTCCATAGTGGAATTGGGGTGGGGGTGCACACTGCTGAAAAGATATACTAGAACTAAACAACTTTGCATTTCTCCATTATTTTCAGTGATATCCAACTAAAATCAATGTGTGACAAATGCAAACTGAGAAATTTTTTATTTCATTATCAATTGTGGTTATTAGTCGTAACTGCCTACCGTCCAGCATAGGTGAACTCAACGAGTGACTGCTACTTGTTTAAGTTAATCACGAGTTAATAGTTAGGTCTAGTTAGATTTACTTTTCCACTACACATTTATACTAAATAACAAAATGATTGACAGATAAAGAACTCGTAGCGATTGATGCTTTTACTAGATTAGATCTCTTCAACAGTGTGTAGGCTAACTTCTTTAATCAAATTCGAAATGTGTACTATGGAATTCTATTTCAGTAAACTAAAAGTAGTGTGATAGATTTAAGACTTAGAAGTGAAGTTGTGAATGTATATTGTTGAGAAATCTCAAACTGAAATTGACAAACTATTCAAAAGTACCTCTTGATCACTTATTTCCTGTTAAGTTTATTTCTATTACATAACAGAAATCATCATTAGAAACTGACAAAAGAACAATCCAATAAATTATGACTAGTATCATGTATATCAAGTTACATTTTGACTATTGATTTAATTGACATTCATTATCTGGAGATAATCAATTAGCAACACTATTCCACCATTATTTTGTCCAAGTTAACATATATCCTAGACGAAGTAAACACCTATCAACTAAACAGTACCATAAGCCAATGGATGAACTGTAGGTTATTATTGAGTAATCACTGATTACCAGTGAATCTTAACTGGAACAAAACTTAAGTAAAGTATTGTTTCCTATCAGCTATCTTTAAACTTATATTATACAAAAAGTTAACTAGTTATCAGTTTAATAAAACCTTGATATTCTAATTACTGAGGAGTCCTGTACCGGAACGAAACAGATGTTTAGTTCTCCATGGTTTTCAGTGGTATCCTGCCAACATCAATCTGTAATGGATTCAGTCAACTGAAAATGGCAATCTCCACAAATCATCTCAGTTCACTCACAGTAATCAACTCACTAGTGACTAACTTCACGATGGTCCTAAAACTCTAGTGATTGTTGGAGTTCAGACTTGTCGGCAATCAGGCAGTTATCACCGATGAAAATGGATGACCATCGCGCTATATGTAAGGTTGGTGGAAGTGGGAATTCCACTATTAAAAACCGACCTGCCCAGTAGTGCTGAGGGTTAGATGTTCACTAAACTGAAACTCAGTAGGGGGTGAAGCCTGGAGTACACACTGCTAAGTAGTTCTATACTATAAGGAAACAGCTATTCGGTGCTCCTTGGCTTTCAATGGTATCCTTCTAATATCAATCTGTGATGAATTCAATTAACTGAACTTATTACTAATCTTCACAAACTATGTCAATCTTATTAACATCAATTTAAATAAATTATATTTCTCACTACAGTCATACAAATTCTTTCTTAGTTAATTGAATTCGTCACATTCTAATGTTATTACGGTATTATTATAAAACAGGGTGCAATAGACAGCTCTTTCGTCCTAATATGAAACTCCTCAGCAGGATACACTCTTGATCTCGACTCTATGAAACACTAGGTCGTTATTCAATAGTAGAATTCCCACTTCTATAAACTCAAATTCTATTTTTTCTCATATCTTCTTTTGTTCAATGACATAATCATCATAATCAGCTATCAACTAATCATTGATCAATAAGATTAGTTATTTTTTTTTGTATTTTTATTTATTTATAGATAATTATATTTATGCTAAACGAGTAACCGAATGGGTGTTAGTATCTATTCCCAATACAACACTCACATTATCCCCTGTCTCACCCTACTACTTTACTCATTTTAGCTTCCTGTACCTTAAAATAATTGTTCACTTCTATTCTTCTTAGCCTAAGGGTAATGCATTAAGTAGTTAACGTTTCTTTTCTTTTTTTTAAAAAAAAGTAAATGAAGAAAAGGAACTTGTTAGACAGAAATTGTTCTCTCAAATCACTTAGATTATTGAGAAGTATTGGTAGGTGAGTGTAAAGAGTTTGGGAATATTGTAGGAAAATTGTTGAATATAAAGCATTACATTCAATGATGATTTTACTTTGACAATGATTAAGAACAGAAAGTTGCTATGAATTGTGAAAGTTTTTCAGTTTGGTTCTTAATGTAGTGATGTATACATCTACATATTAAGGTGAAACAAATGTTAAATACATGAACATAATAAAGGAGCCCTCTACTCCCCCCCCCCCAAGTATAGAATCAGTTATATCAGGATTTATTACTGAAGTAGTAATGCGATCAATCTAAGCTACATTTATAGCAAATGTCTAGACACAGACTTGGTAAAATATTATGTAGATGATATGTTTATTGATTTCAAAACAGATGAACTCAGAAACTCATTTTTGCTAATCAAAAGCATCTTTGATGATACTCAATTGTGATCACTATCAGTGCACTAGTGATTAGCTTTTTGAGGTGATTCTTGGAGTTCTAGTGAAAAGACATGATTACTGGAGTTCAGCTGTTTCGGGTGTGAGGCAGTTACTTACTTATGGGAATGGACGAGGTCGTGTACATATATCGCAAGTTGGCTGAGTAAGAAATATCAGCTTGGTAGTCTAATGACAAAGCATTTGCTGTGGAGCCAAAAGGTCCTGGATGTGATACATGGTACGGTCGGGGATGTGTATTGCTGAATAGTCCCACAGTAGGATGAATAAGCTGTCTAGTACCTACTAGTGATCAATGGCTATCTAAATCAGACCAATACATGATGAGAAATTGATTTGCTAATATTTAGAACAAGCACGTAAGTTTTTAAGATTCATCTGTATAGGGAATATAACCTTAGACTATAAAAATATAAAAACTATGTTGTATACAGACCCTATTCAAAAAAAGCCATAACATTTTCCCTCAAACTCAATCAGCGATAAACTGAAGAAACAAATCCCATATCTATTTCCAGATAAATTGGTTGACACTAAACAGGCATTCAATGGTAGACATTTCTAAATTCAGTCGATTCTTGATATATTTAGGCAAACTTGTGTATTGACATCGGTATGCAATTACCTCACACTAGACAGAGCTAAACTTTACTGGTTGTATCTCCTTAGTAGGACTTCAGAAATTATTTCTATAAATTATTCATTAATTGCTAAGGTTTCGCGAGTTATGGTGACACCTAGATAACTGCTAACGGACCTAAGACCAGCGACACAGTAACAGGAAGATAAGCCATTCCGCAGCGCCTCAGCCCAGCTAACTAGAGTAATAAGTCCAAAGACAGCAAGTAGCGTTTAATTCCACAGGCAGCCTGTCAGACGACATCAACACATACAACTCATGCGTATATATACAAAAACAGAGAGCGTCCTTGGAATAAATAAATAGCGTACTAAAATAAACAATGAATCAATAAGATTTAGCGTCTTACCAAGTGGGAAACACGAACTGAAGGTGAGAAGGGGACTTTTTGGCTCGAAAACAGGGAATTTAAATTTACACAATAAAATCACAAAAATAACAGATTTCCCAGGTGAGTTTTGGGGATCTTACATCCCCAACATTAATGAAATAATATTGATTATAATTGAATATTATAAAGATTTCTCAATGAATGAACAGTTTAGTAGTCCCTGGTTTTGAATATTCATCTAACTCCGATTAACTCATGATATTTAACTTAAAGTTTCACATGAGAAGAAAAAAACAGTTATTCCATTCATTTTCATTATTAAAAACAAAACAATGCAAAACTTTAACTTCAATAAACTTCATAACACATCAAACTGATTTCATTCATTGATGTTGGACTATAAACTGGACACAATTACATCATTGATTCAACTATAATGAAGTGATATAAACAAACTAACTAACAATAATCATCGGGTATATAATAAAAATTATTATTAATACTGAATTCAATACATCTAGATTAGGAAAAAGATATGCTTAAACAAACAAGGGTATATTCCAGTAACATTTAACCAACATTGTATAGAACACACTTATATGGGTATAACAATCTCTCATATATTCAGTATTATCGTTAGTGACTAGTGTAACCATGTAAATTTGTTGTGTGCTTAAATTACATGAAATCAATATTGGATGGTAATAAAAAATTACAGATGATGAGAATGTTGGTGATGGCTATGTATGGATTATGTAATAGTTTAGTAAATATCTCTGTCTATATGCAGTGGATCATCTATATATATATATATATATATATATATATATATATATATATATATATATATAGAGAGAGAGAGAGAGAGAGAGAGAGAGAGAGAGGAAGAAAGAGTACCTTAGTTAAGCATCGAACAAAGTGTGATACTAACTAAAATGCTGTTGTTTCCTCTTTTTTGCTATCAGAAGATTTTGGACGACACCTTCAGCTAAGCTAAATGATTTAATGTTATCATTTAATTTAATCTATATTAATATAAATAGTGTTCAATGTTGATTGTATTAACACTTACATTCTCTCTCAAACACACACACACACACACACTGGTACATCTACATTACAAAATTATTATTACTAATCAGTGTAAACAACTTGGATACATGTATATGATGTAATATGATCTAGGATAATTTATTGTAATCGTTTCATTATAAAAACAAACGATGGAATTGTTTAAACGATACTTGCTAGTGTTTCTCACCAACACCACCATGATAACGATGATGAAGATTATTAGCGGTGTATTTAGTCTCACACTTTAGAATAATGATGATACTATCTTTTTAATGCGAAAATTCCATTAGTATCCAGTTAATACTGGGTATATGATCAGATAATGGATGGTTAAAATAAATTTCAATATGTATTTTAGTTTAATGTCGATGATACTGAAGTTTAGAAGAACAGAGTAACATAAATTCGAGTTAAGATATACTATCCATGTAACAAGAAGAATGCTGAAATGAAGTTGCTTAGTAACAATGATAATGTATATAAGTATTGAACAGTGAAGAATTAGGAATGAAGAAATATTGAGATGGAATTCGGTTAGAAGATAGTTTGCCGTGAACCATATGGCTAAATTTTGTGCTGTTTGGCACTAATTGACATGGCATAGATACATTCTTGTAAATGGGAGTTAATTGATGATACTAGGGAAATTGGATCCTCACAGGTAACTAGTTTCACAACCTACAACCGTTATCATTGAGAAACCCAGGACTCCACAGACTTCCTGTAGGATTGAGAAGTATACACAGATTGACCTCTGGGTGTTGACCATCGTTAAATTTTACTAATTTTTTTTCTAGTGATGATTGGATTCCGTTGCTAATCAAATTACAGCGTGGTCACTTGTCTGAGTGACTCAACGTGGCTTGCATTGTGTTGAGCTTGAGAATTGTGTGAAGGTGACAGGTAAGATTGAATGCACACCATTCAAACAAGTGCCAAATAGCTCAAAATCTAGCTAAGACAGGTTTTCTTACAAGCTACTCTCACTTCAAGTCCCCTTTGTACCTAGTGACAGCGACATTGACTTGCTAAGACTAGTCTTTACACGCAACTTAATCGAAAGAATTCAATCATCCCTATATTGGACTTGACAAAACAGGAAACTGATCACTATGTATCAACTAATCAATGTATGAATAGACAATGGAACAAAAGCTCTTAAGAAAGAAAGTCAGCTTATCTATCCGATTTTTAATCTTCTTAGACAACGCCTGATTTACATGTATCTAAAAGCTGATAGCAAAAAACGACTTCATAAACTGAGGTTACGTATTGAAATGGTCGCTCCTAATTTTCTTTTAGTCGATTTATATATTAACAAATGTCATTCGTCACAGTAGTCAGCTTGTATCTCAAAATCTTTAATTGAAGTCAAAATAAAATTTCATCAACCGATTTAGTACCTTTGCATAATTTAAGCATTGGTTACACCATAGTTATTTTGCAATATGTGAGCAACAGTTGAGAAATATCGGTAATCAAAGTTGTACAGCTGACACAATTTATATCCATCCACATAACAACTTAGTTAGCAAAACGTACATGGGTTAATCAACGACTGAAAACTATAAAATTGTCCATGAGGAATGTAAAGCAGTGAATAACTCACTGGTCCAAGTATTAAACTATTACTACGATATTTAAAGATCCTGGATACAATCTATGATGTGGGGATGAATGCTAACGGTTTCTGAGTAGTTCCATACTAAATGACCTTCTTATGCATCCAGTTTTTAAGTAATTGTTTAATCAATGATGTTTAGCTTTAAATATTCGATGTATTTCAATGATACAAATTCAAGTACCTTTTCATGACATTACTAGTATACATTAGAATGGGAATAACAGTGAATGCGGCAGTGGAATTCAAACATATTTATGTATCGTTTGATTCTGGACTCTTACTTGAACACTCAAATAGTAATATTGACAAAAAGACGCTATATCATTGCCCAGTCTTTTCAAATATCTAAGCGTTATTAACAAAACTACCAATCTTAGATATCCATTATGTAACGCAACAAGTACGGAAGTATTTTTAAACATTTGAAGTTCGAATCCCACTGTGAAAATCAACATTGGGATGCAGTTACATCTAGCCGACGAGTCCCAAATAGGACGAAACGCTCGTCCTGGATTCCACTTGCCAGTTACAATACAAATTAAAAATAACGCTTGTGAATAATCGCTATATCGAGGCAATTTGCTTAGGATGCACATATTGTAACAGTGACTGACCAGCTTCAGTCTATAACAAATCAATGGGAATATACAAATTCATCCTACCACTTAGGATATGTTCAAACTAATAGATTACCATTTAAATTGGGGAAACAACTGTTTCTTTCTGGTATCCGCCACTTTAGGGACTGATAGTGACCTATCTCACTAAGGAACTGAAACCAGAAATATTCATGTATGGCAGTTGACTGTTAACCAACAACGCCACTAGGTTAGTGTCAGATGATAGAATTATTATTTATGATATGCAACAATTATTAAATTGAATTGAGATGGACTTTTTTTGTGGAGATCGGTATTAAATCTAGTTGACTGAGTTTGTCACAGATTAATGTTAGCAGAGTAACACTGAAAACTAGAGAGCGTTTTAGTATGAACTCATCAGCAGTCATCACCCACTATCCTGACCAAGAGGCTTCCGGATGGTGAACACCTAACCATCTGCATCACTGAGCCAACCAGCATCCGATAGTAGAATTCTCACTCCTATCAATTTGTGATATAGTGCTACGATCATCCATTGTCATTTGTGGTTAATGTCTCACTACTGACAACTCTAATCTCCACCACTTGCAACTTCTCACGAAAGTTTCAGAAACATCATAAAGTTAATCCCGAGTGTACATTTATCTAGATCTACGTTAACATTTATTCAGGATTCATTGGCATAGTATACATTAGTATGGTACAGAAAACGTACGGTTAATCGTGAAAAGTAAACTGTGAGTTTTTGTTTCAAATGTACACTACTAACAAGATATACACTTAATCAATGACAATGTACTATTTATTGCCACCCAGTTGTTTCGTTTTTTATTCATAAATTGAATGTTTTGAAACTATTTCAAACATACAGGAAGTCAATACAAATGATAATCATTACACATTAAGTATATTTCGTTAATTACATGGATTAATGTAAAATGATCCGAGTGTTTATGTGTATCACTGTGTTAAATTTACTTAATTATGATCATGATCACTTTTTCTTTACTTTAATGTAGTACTCATATTCAAATTGTTTTTACTTCCTATTTAAATACAAAAGATCTGAATTTAATTAACATTGAATTGTAACTACCAATAGAATGCTGAATACACTGTAAGGGCAAGGATCGGCAAAGCAAAAGCAGCATTCCTATAGTTGAAAAATATATGGGACTCCAAAAAACTGTCTACCAACCTCAAAGTTAGACTCTTCAACTCGAACGTCAAGTCAGTTCTTCTGTATGCAGCTGAAACGTGGAGAACTACTTCAAACATCCTCAGGAGAGTACAGGTATTTGTCAACAACTGTCTACGTAGAATATTGAATGTCTGTTGGCCGGAAACCATCAGCAACAGCCTACTTTGGAAGAGAACAAACCAACTTCCAGCTGAAGAGGAAATCAGGAAACGATGTTAGAAATGGATAGGACATACATTGCGGAAATCATCAGACTGTATCACGCGACAAGCATTAACTTGGAATCCTGTTAGAAAACGGAAAAGAGGAAGGCCAAAGAACACACTGCTTCGAGAACAGGAAGCAGACATAAAGAGGATGAACAGTAACTGGAGACAGCTGGAAAAGATTGCTGAGGAAAGAGTTGAATGGAAAATACTGGTGAGCAGCCTATGTTCCTCCGAGAGGGGTAACAGGCGTAAGTAAGTAAGTAAGTAAGTCTATTCAAAGACAAGTCAGCTGACAATCTGCCTTCTTCTTACTATTGATATTCATATTCAATATACGACTGTATATATAATCTTTTGATAATGCAACGATGATAACAGAGTGACAGATCTAGATGAGTGACTAACTTCTAGAAGAGTTGTCTGGATGATTATTTCATATATTTTAGTCACATATAAACTGGGTGTTCTCTTCCTATTATTTTTATAATCCCCTTGCCTTAGCCTTCCATCTGATTTATTAACTGTTGTTATATCCTTTTCAACTATAACCAGTTAATTGAGCATACATTACTCCAGTGTATTATTATTGAAGCACTTGTTCGTCAATAATGTTATTTTCCTGATTGATCAGCCGAAATGTCAAGTTATGCTTAGAACGTAAAAGTGACTCGGTCTAGTTGATTCAACTATCTTATGTTCTTCTATCCAGTTTGAAAACTAAGAATATCAGGGTAGAATTGCGGAAGTAGAATATTCATTCTTTGCATCTTATTCACTGTATCGGTTCCGTGAAAGGTTATTATTCTGCATATCGTGGCTGGTCACGACATATCACAGAGACGTTGATCAATTAAACTATTGAACATCAATGACTGAAAGATGCAAACCTTGACAACTAAAGTTCTGAATTTAAATTGAGTCTTTGAGTCATAAAGGAACTGATGCAATGAATATTCATTTTAACCAGTCATGATCGATCTAAGGAAGACAAATGAACTGACAAGTCGATTGGATTCATGTATTAAACGATCAGAAGATAGTAACAGTAAATTTTATCTACGAATAACCATAAGGTATTGAGTTTTTACAACTCTGCTCGCAGCTCTTCTAGGGTTATTGCCAGTCCCAAGCCCGGGTAAAGGAGGAGGGTTGGGCATGGGGTTAGCATTGCTATACCGTAAAACACAAGCTTGATAAAAAAACGCTAACCAGTATTTGAATTTTTACATATTTGAATAACTTGAAGAAGTTATCTAACAGCTTTACTGATTGAAATAACTTATAGTATCAACGAAATGACTATTCCATGTCATCTACATAGCTAAGCAGATAAGACTGTAGATTGACAGTTAGACTTAAGTTTAGGGTTTAAGGTTAGTGTTTATATCAAAGTAGGGAGGTTCAGATTTCATATTTGGACGAAATATCGAAGTGACAGTGATGATCAGTTTACTTATTGATAACATAACATTCGGCATGTTTAAAACGAAACTTTATTGTTTGCATCATAAATTTGATGTTTGTAAGTAGTATATGGATATTTTGAATTATCTGTTATCTATTTGGCTAGTTGCAGATTTTCTAGCTCGATGTTGATTAGCTAATTACATATTATTTTGAGGGCATTTTGAGAATCGTTAAGTATCAAAAATCATTTATCCGCTATAAGTCAGTTGATTACCGCGTTTTATAAATCAATATAAGTAGTTGAATTGAGATGGTTAGTGGACTCCTCAACAGTATATACCCTACATATCACTCCAGGGCTCACCAGTGCCTAACTTTAGGATGTTCCCGAAACTCTAATGAGAAATCGTGATTGGTGGAGTTCAAACTTATCAGCAGTGAAACAATCATCACAGAAAATGGATAATCGTCGCACTATATTAGAAATTGATGCAAGTGGAAATTCTACTATTAGATGTCAGCTGGTTCAGTGGTGCAGATGATTAGGTGTTCACCAACCTGAAGTTACTTAGGTGGAATCTAGGGTGATCACTACTAATAAGTCCCATATTGAGAGGATACACCTATCTAGTACTCCCTGGTTTTCATTGGTACCCTGTCAATATGCATCTATGACGAATTTAATCAACTAACAACATACATAGATCAAGTTTAATGCGTAATTCCATCTTTATATGACATGTGCAAATATTAAATAGTCGAAGAAATGAACAAACCATTTTTTACTATTACTTTTCATTACCTAGCAACTACTGGAATTTCTGTGATTTATATTGTGAAATTATTTATTCACGCAACAATCAGTTCTTATTTCCTTCTTGGTATTCAGAACTTTAGTAAATAGAGATTATTGACAAGTATTATTTAAGTTAGAATGTGATTGGCAAGTAGAATCCTAATACCTATGTGCCCGTTGCACAAGTGCGAGTGTCAGGCACAGTAGCCTAGTGATGGACGCTGTGGCGTTTGGCACGAAACGGTCTGGGATCGGATCCCAGTTTGAACATCAAAATTGGGATGCAGGTACATCCAGTTGATGAGTTCGAATTAGGATATAACGCGCATCCTGGATTCCACTTGCCATTTGCAATCCAACTGAAATATTACTTGATGTGCTTTTGGCTTTTCCACTTTTGCCCTCGTTTTGAGAATTCAAACTCAGGGCTTGCCTTGTGGTGCAGTTTGGTGCTTTCCTCAATGTTTCTCCTATCCACGTTCAGCGTCTTTTTCTAATTTCTTCCTTAGCCAAATATGAGGGAGTTTGTTGTCTGCCACAAAAGGTTGTTGATTGTGTCTGGCCAACGGATCCTAAGTATCTTGCACAATCTACTGTCTACTAATTACAGCATCATTTGAATGATGGTTTTCGTATTCCTCCATACAAGTCTCAGCTCCATTCATTAGAATTATCTTGACGTTTGTATTGAAAATTCTAACTTTGGTATTCGTAAAAGTTTGAACTGAGTTTTAGATGTTCATCGATTGTAGAAACACTGCCCTTGTTTGTACCAATCCGTGTTTTGACATCTACATCAAATCCACATTTATTTATCAATGATGCTACTTCTAATGTAGGTTTCAAAATCTTCCAGGGTTTCTCTGTCAAGTCAAGTGATCTTAAAAACAATGCATCATCTATAGTTGGTCACATACTTAATATTCGTTTATTGTAACAATAAGTCATATTAAGTATTTACAAAGATAATGATCTGAATTTATAGCTGTAGAAGGATTATAATAATACCTTAAGTTTAACTGAGTATGTTTGCAAAGATATTTATCTTAAGAAGTTGTTGATTATTAGATTGTTTTGCATTCCAGAGATAACAGACAGTGTGTTAGTGTAATGAATGATAAGTTAAACATCGACTTGAAATGTGTAAATCTAGGGCATATGAAAAGCTCATTAGCGCTATTCAAACTTGAAAACACATGCAATCTGCAACTAAAATAAAGAACAAATCTCAATGTAATTCGTATACAGGAAAACCAGTGGTAAATACAAAAATGGCTCTGTCAATAACTAGGTGGTGTGGCATACACACACACACAAACCGGAGCGATCATTTACATATTCTGACATACAAATGTTTTAGTTGATTAAATTCCTCACAGATTGATGTTGGTAGGGTACCATTGACAACCAGGGAGAACTGGATAGATGTTTCGTTCCAGTATGGGACTCTTCGACAGTGCCCCAAGAGCTTCAAGATGGCAAACATTTAACCCTCAGCACCACTGGTCAAGCATCAAGTCGTGACGAATTCAGTCAACCAAACTTAATATCAGTGTTTCCACAAAGCATCTCAATTCAATATAGGTGTTTTGAAAATATCGTCAGTAAGTTGTAATTTAACTAATTGATGTCGATCAGTCAATGATTTCATGAACCAAATGGTGTGATCCTGCTGTAGATCATATTTTTATACATAGATATACTTTTATTGTAGAGGGGCGTTATGGGTGTAATTTCAGGAGTTCGAGTGAGAAGATGCGATCAGTAGAGTTCAACTGTGTTGGGTATGAGGCAGTTACCCACCTGCGGTAATGAATGAGATAGTGCAAATATATCATGAGTTAGAAAAGTTAACTATTGGGAACCTGCCCTGTGGTTTGATAGTAGTATCCACCGTGGAACCAGAAGGTCCTGGTTTCGATCTATGATGGGGTTGTAGGTGCACAATCCCAAATATTCCCATACTAGGATGAAACATCTATCCCCTTCTTCCTAGTTTCTATTAGTTGTCTAATTCAGACCAATTCATGAAGTCAAATTAAGGTGTTTCTTTAACATTCATAGATTTTGAAGTTTACAGTATTGTCCATATTTCTGTAGTAAGTTACAGTTGTTTTGCTCTGTTGTGTGGTACTGTTAAAATGTAATATTCCGTACCATCAAACTTGTTTTCCCAGAAATTCTAATGTTGCAACAATCGTTGAATTGGATTTTATGTACTGATTACAGTGACATCATCTAAGTTACTGATAATCAATATATCAATATATCCCCATTGGTTATCATTGTTAGATATCATCTTATATTCCCTCTATCTATCTTATTTATGATATTTTCATTGACTGCTGTTACCAATAAACACTTTGCCTAATTTCAATTCTTCTTCATTATTTAATAATTTTTTTTAAATTTTATATTATACAATAAGTAAATGAATTATTGATTTATATATTGTAATTAGCAACTAATCAAATTTATCTATGCCCTCTCCCCTCCCCTCCCCTCCCCTCTATCCTCCCCTCTCCCCTCATGAATCTTAGCCCCACCCACCTTCTTATCATTTCACTTCGTCAAAATTACATAACATAATTTGTATAAATTACATAATTTTGTAGTGTTATATTATTTTTATTACATGAATAAAAATTTTTTGTTTTATCTTATTTCTTCAAAAAAAAAGATAATAATAATTTAATTGATTTTTATTAAAAATTTTCTTTGTTACTTTTTGATTAGTTACTAATGTAATTTGGCTTAGAAATGCACCGTATCGATTTTATTTTTTTGCAAAAAAACGTTACTTTTACTTTACATGAGATAAGTGTAGTAATGCTGATGAGTGTAGAGATAGGGGGTGGGGTGGGTGGTTGGATGGGTTGGTGATGTAATTATCAACTAAATTATCATAGTTGAAATTTTATTGTTCATTCAATGTTTTCTCGGATTTTTTTTATCTTTTAGAATTTACAATCACGTCCTATTTATTAACTTTGTACAAATCAATGATAAAATCAGTTTCTTAAGTTGAAATTTTTTTATTGAATAATAAACATGTGGTATACATGTCACCAACACCCTCTTCTACTGTCCCCCTCCCTCCCTTCCCCCCTATCAACTATTCACCGTTTCCTTCATTCTTCATTTTTTTATCACTATGTGTGCTAATTAAAATTAATAACTTCTATTGATTAACATTGAATAGTTAGGAAATAGTACTTTTTGTTGTTGTTGTTTAACAGTTCGAAAGTTTAGAAACAAAAAAATAAAGTAAAAATTAGAATTGAAACAGACAAAAATATTTTACAAATCACATAAATACCTGCTGTTTCATAAATGAATCAGACATTTATTTTTCTGTTAGAAACAAAAACTTTAGAATACAAAATAGAATGGGTGTAGGGGTATGTGTGTGTGTGTGTGTAAGGGACTGATTGTGTAAAAACTACTTGAAGTGTAGGGAGGAGGAGGAGTAGAGTGAAACTTAAAAGAATTGTATCTAGTCGTCACATTCTATGTCGTTTTTTTCCAAACTAAAAACCTGAAAGAAAACATGAATGTTAGATATATAAAAAAAAAAGAAAGTAAAACAAGATAGAAATAAAAAGAGAATTGAAATAAAAAGAAGGTAAATAATAAAGAAAAAAGAAATGAAAAAAATAATTTTTGATGATGGTTATAAATCAATTAAACTATCTACTACTTACTACTACTACTACTTACGCCTGTTACCCCTCTCGGAGGAGCATAGGCCGCTCACCAGTATTCTCCATTCAACTCTGTCCTCAACAATCCTTTCCAGCTGTCTCCAGTTACTATTCATCCTTTTTATGTCTGCTTCCAGTTCTCGACGCAGGGTGTTCTTTGGCCTTCCTCTTTTCCGTTTTCCAACAGGATTCCAAGTCAGTGCTTGTCGCGTGATACAGTCTGATGATTTGCGCAATGTATGTTCTATCCATTTCCAACGTCGTTTCCTGATTTCCTCTTCAGCTGGAGGTTGGTTTGTACTCTTCCAACGTAAGCTGTTGCTGATGGTTTCCGGCCAACAGACATTCAATATTCTACGTAGACAGTTGTTGATAAATACCTGTACTCTCCTGAGGATGTTTGCAGTAGTGACTTTATTATTAGAAAGAAGTGAATTATGTACAATTGTGGTTTCATTGTACAATGAATTAGTCTAAATCGTCATTCAAATTGTGTATGATTATTTTGCATCGACTTTACTGACTATTGTTTCACTAGGAAATAAGGATTTACTTCCTGAAGTTAATCATAAGTAAACTGATATTAACTATAGTTAAGATTGTTGTTAAATATGAATTCAACTTGAACAGTGACTAAGAATCAGAAATTGTCTCTACACAACTGTTTCATCCTGATTCGGACTATTCAGAAGAGTGCAGTTACGACATTTATGTGTATAAGTGTGTGTGTGGGGGTGGGGGGGGGGGGAAATTCTGTCTCAGAACCATTAGATTTTCGTCAGAAAGTCTAATTGTTAAACAAATTAGTCAGTCTAGTAGTATCCGATGTTTGATATTTTCAACTTTAGTCAATCAATGATAATTATACCATTGGTGTTTAACTGCCTCACACACAGTGTGATTGAATTTAATTAGTTATATTCTATCATCAGTGAAAACTTCAAAAGATTCAGGGGTTCTGTCGAGAAACTATGACTAATGGAGTTCATTCATGCTGAGTTCAAGGTGGTTGGTGGAGTTGTACTAATAAATGCTTATTTTATTGAACTGACATAGTTTGTGAAGATTCGTATTAAGATTTGTGTTCGTCACGGACTGATGTTGGCAAAGTACAAGTAGAAACCGGGAATCAGTGGACAGCTGTTGTATCCTTGCATGGAAATCATCAGCAGTGAGCGTTCACGATCCTGCCCAAAGGGCTTCAGGTCGGCGATCAACCTAACACTCTACACCACTGGGCCACCCGGCATTCAATGATAAAATTCCCACTTCCATTAATTCGTGATATACAGTGCGATGACCATTCATTTTCATTGGTGACAACTGTCTCACTCCAGACAAGTGACGAATTAAATTAAAAATGCCAATCTACACGAGCCATCTCAATTCATTTACAATAATTAGCTCGCTAGCGATTAACTTCAGGCTATTCCTGAAGCTCTAGTGAAATCATGACTAATGAGACAATTATCACCAATGAAAGTGGATAATTGTTGAACTATATATCACAAAATGATGTAAGTAAGAATTCCACCAATAAATCCTGGCCGGCCTAGTAGTGAAGACGGTTTATTTTGTTATTAATAAATCTGCACATTGATTGAATAATGATTATTGTTGTGTATTGTATAGTAAAGATTGCCTCATTACAACGTATATAGTGATAAAGCTGTTTGGAAAGACAGCATGTTCTCAATGATCTCTAACCTAAAAATATTCACTTACAAACTTAAATTGAATGATATTCTCTGTAGGATTCGAACCTGTATCATTCATTGTCATATAATGTGTCGTAAATGATCCCTTGTAGATCTGAATCTTTTAGATTGATAACTGCATTGAAGTTTTATGAGGATAAATAGATTATTTCAGAGGACATGATATTCATCACTAGTCAGTGATCAATCAATGTTAATAGCTTAGTCGTAAAGGCTGTCAATCATCAAATTAACAATGAAAATTTCAGACACTTATACAAAATTATTTCTTCCAATGATGCAGTTAAGTTTCACTGACTAGTACCTATTTAGGAGGATTCGAAACAGTTATCACCAATGACAATCGATGATCATTTCGATATATTACAAATTGATGAAAGTGAAAATTCTACTATTCGGTAGCAGCTGGTCCAGTAGTGTAGAGGGTTGGGCGTTCACCAACCTGTACCCCATGAGGTGGGATCATTGGTGTTCACTGCTTAGGATTTACATGCAATGACAAAACAGCTGTGCATTGTTCCCCGGTTTTCAAATAGTACCCAACCAACATTAATTAATTAATAGTAATAACTTATAGACCAGATGATCAGCTGTTTTCATTACTTTCGATTGCATTATCTTTTCACCCATATAACTATATCTAGTAAGACAATAAGATAAATTACAATGTTTGTATCTCATAATTGATGAACTAAGGTCCATCAGTTTCTATTATCCTGGATTAATCCTAAATGGATCACCTCCGGATAACAAGTTTAATTATAACAAGCAATAGAATCCAGTTATTGAGTTTTGTTTTCCTTTATAATCATTAGTTAGATTTACGTACAATTTCCTACTAATGATACTTTCATTGGAATTCATTTTATTCACAATTTAGTGACTTAGTTACCAACCCCAAACCATCAGTTTTCTCATGTTATTCCCTAACATCAACAGTGATGAGATACAAACGGTTGGAAATGTTGTCATACTTGTTGAACGAATGAATGAATGATTATCTGGAATTAGTAACATTGGGTAAACTACTGTAACGTTATTAACATGTTACTCCTTTTGTGACCTAGTGGGTAGAAAAATACCCTAGTACAACAATCATTTAGTAACGGCATATTTACTATTAATTTTAGTTGACAAGACGAATTAATTGGTTATTTACATTCAGCACAGAATGATTTCAGTTAAGTCTCATTATAAACAGAAAGTACTAGACAGATGTGAATTTTTAACACTACAATGGAACTGATGAAAGGAGATGTAGCTTGTATGTACTACAGGGAAGTCTGAAGTTCAATTGTACGATTCCAACTTCAGTTATTCACTCATTGTTACTCACGGTAGCTGTTTAATTCACACAGTGTTCAAACTCTATGTGTCATTACCTCTCAATAGAACTTTAATAACACAATGAAGGAGATGAGCTGATTATAATAGATGAAATAGGTTTGTTGGTATTGGTTATTAATCATTGTTATCTTAGTCGTTTCAATTGGTATGTTTCGATAATCTTGTGTTGTTGTCAAGTTATTTTTTTAGATTGAGGATTGTAATTCAGTAGTAAGGAATTAAATCAAACTTCAGAAAGAACCTTTGATTGAAAATGTCCAATTGTTTTTCAATTTACTATTCCAGCAAGTGTTAAGATTTCATTTTTAATAGTCACAAACTACATTTATCTGAGCGACAAACGAAAAGGTAGGGATTTATCATCATAAGTAAACATCAGTGAACTCATGGTACTATAGATTTCGCTGTAACAGAAAATTACAATGTTCCTTGGTGGAATTGAGGGTACTCACTGTTCAGAAATCCCATACTAAAAAGAAACATATGCCCAGTATCCCCCTGGCTTTAAGTGACAACCAACAGACATCAAACTGTAGGATTCAACCAAAGATTACAATGTTTATTTAATCACACTAGACTGAGTATCAGTATGAGTAAAACGACTTTTCAAGAATCATCTTGATTAACAGAAGCAACACTCAACATATCTGTTTAGTGGTGATTTCACATGTCAAATGTAGTATTTGTGAATGTCTTAAATATACATGAATTCGGTTATATTGTTGATACAGTTGCCAAGCCTAATTCTAAAATTACCGTTTAGATATGCTGTATTGACTGCTATAAAACCATTACAAAACATCACTACCAACTTTAACTGTTGTTCAACGTTATCACCATTACCATCCCCAATTTATTTAACAACAAGATCGTAGATATACAACTCTAATATGTTCCAAATTCAATATGAATGATCAGTCTCAAGCTCCTTCTTGAACAATGCTACATCTGATAATAGTTTACCAGTGAAATCATTTTAAGTTTGGATTTGTTTGGATAGATTACTTAAGCAAGACAATTAAGTAACTAATATATTACATACTAAGTAGTAAGAAAGAATAGGAAAGTAACATTTTGATTCAATGTCAGCGGTGTATAACTTCATGAAGTATAAGTGAATCACTACGTTGCCATTCATGTACAATTTATTCAATACATTCGAATAGCTTAACAACCTTTAACATATACAAAGATCAAAAAGAAAGTTCTTTATTATTAATCAGAATTCAACTACATTTAACTATCCATTATTGATATCTTTGAATACTTTTCTAGGAAGGATACTTTGAAGTGAAGCCAGTAATCATTTTTTCAAGTGAGAAGATATGACGAATGAAATTCAACCATGTCCAGTGTAAAGTAGTTATCTATTAGTGCTCATGCAAACATTATCTTAAATTGATTTAAAGATATCAACCATTAGATACCGGTCTACTTATTTAAATGTTTATTGTATAACCTAAAGGTCTTCGGTTCGATTCCCTCATCAGATCGTAAATATTCACTACTTAAAAGTTATACACAAGAAAGAAACAGTTATTCAGTACTAGTTCTAGATTATCAATGATTGTCTAACTCATAACCAATCGATGCATCATTTTAACAACAAAAAAAAAAGAAAGAAGATAAACATTATGATAGTAACATAAATTTAGGGAAATGTGTTCTGTCTAAAAAACACACACATCAACAATAGTTAGTTTATGTAGTTGTTTTTTTTTCTTTTCTGTTTAAATTTTAAAAAAATTTTAATGTATCAAGTCTAAGCGATAACCGAGAAGAAAACATGATCATACTGTTTATCACTTGGTAACAAATAGAAGGGGGGAAAAAAATTGATATTTACGTTACTATACTGTAAAATTTATTAATGTCATGGTAACATTTACGGTCTGATTGATACATCATACTCTAAATAGATGAATGTATATGATGATAATTAGATAATCATATAGTCATTCATATACTTTATTTAATGTCATTATTGTCAAACTAATTAAAAACAATATCAAAATGATATAGTTTGAGTTGGATTGTAACTGGAAAGTGGAGTTCATAACGTATGTTACGCCCTATTTAGGACTCATCAGCTAGATACACTTACATCCTAATGTTGATGATTACACCGGGATTTGAACCCAGTTCGTTTTGGTGTCAAACGCCACAACATTCAGTACTAGGCTACTGAGTTCAGACAGTCAAATTTATGCAACTGTTATGTATATACAATTTCAGTTCATGACAAATTAACAGAAACATCTGAATACATTCTAAAAAATGATATAGTTTGTTTATAATGGTGATTGATTTTTATAAGTTGATATTTTTGTATTCATTAAACAGAGAGGATTAGTTGAAACCAACTAGATTGGTTCCAGTACTGGATACTTTCTTTAGTGGATGTTTACATTTATAAGTGTACATAAAAATTGAAAACAGGATCATTTAGATCATACAATGTATGTTTAACCATTAATCCTAGCAATGTACAATTGTAAGAGATCAACTTTTGATCAATTTATGATTTGCTACTAATGATTACCTAATGCTAATCATAATGTTGCTTTGTGTAAACTTCATCAATCACAGATATCAATAACATCTTGAAAGTGATTACAAATTAAGTTGGCTGATTTTAGTCATTTATCATTAATGATATTGGATGATTGTTCTAATGTATTAGAAATTCATTAAAGTGAGAATCATAGTATTGAAAGTTAGATCATTGGTGCTGATAGTTAAATGTTCTGTTTTTGCATTTCAGTGTAGTTATACATGGCTACTGCTAAATAGAAGTTCCACATCAAGCTGAAATAGCTATCATGTTACCCTTGGTGTTCAGTGAATATAGAAAAAGGCGATAATATGAAGGTGAAAGGTGCCTATGAAGTTATAGAAGTGACATATTCAGTAAAGGAATCCTATTCAATAAGTTCAGTTTTAATAATTAGTACCTATCTTATCCATACTTTGTCATTGACAAAGACAATTAAGGATAAAAGCACCATTTTGTTTAATAAAAATACAATAACCTAGAGAGAGAAATAGAATATCTCTAATAGAGAACTAACTGGGTAGGTATTACTAAAGTAGATTTGTAAAGATTGTTAACCCGTGTAGCCTAGATAACAGATAGAATCCAGCTTAATGATTTAATGGTAAAGTATTCGCTGTGGAGCCAGAAAGTCCTGAGTTCTATCCGTAGTGGGGTCATGATTACTCAGTATACACTAGGACGGGACAGTTGTCCAGTGGCTCCTTGTTGCTAATGGTTGTTTAATTTAGACAAACTCATTATACCAAACTAACATTCAACAATTTCTACAACACTCTATTACAGCTCAGGAAGAATTGACTCTTTCGTGAGTACGAAATGTCACTGAGTAGCCTTATATTAGGGCAAAACAACTATCCAGTGCTCTCTAGTTCCGGACTGAACTTTGTTTATGTAGCATTTTTTCATAAATTTCATGTAGTTCCTACCCTTTATACATTTTAGTAAAACATGAACAACAGTTGTCGTATAACAGTTCATGACTTCATTCTTGTTTTACAATATCTCATCAGCTACATACAACTTAGAAGTAACTATTATCAATAAAAAGCAGAACGTTTATACATACTTTACATCAGAGAATTGTGAAGAACTTTAATGTTAGCATGTAGATATGATTTAATTAGAAGAATACAACACTATTAGCATATAATTTGAATGTGTTTGGATTGTTTCGCTGGCTTATTATAGAGTGAAACTGGTCAATCTCTGTTGTCATGTGTGCATTCTAAGTGAAGTACCTCGACATAGTGGTGATATATAAATATCATTTCGCGCTAAATTTTAACTGGTAAGCTAAATATAGGACGTGCATTGTGTCCTATTTGAGACTCGCCAGCTGGATATACCTGCGAAACGATACTTCTGTACTACGGCTATATCAAGGAAATTCCCTCAAGATGAACAAATGGCAACAGACTGGCCAGTTTCAGTTTATAACAAATCAACGGGAAGATCCAAATACATACTAATTATATATACATACCCGTTGCACAAGTGTAACTGTCTGGACTCAGTAGTTTAGTGGTGAACGCGGTGGCATTACACACGAAACAAACTGAATCCCAGTGTGTACATCAACATTAGAATGCAGGTACATCCAGCCAACGAGTCCCGTATAGGGTGAAACGAATGTCCTAAATTCGGCTTTCCAGTCATAATCCAGCGTAAAACGATACGATTAACATAGATGGTTATTTCTAGGTCAGCTATAAGGAATCGCTAGAGAATGAGACCTAGAAAGTGTATGGATACAGAGTTAAAAAGATAAGTAATCTAAATTATGTATAATAAACTGATTAACTGAGTAAAACTCAGTTAAGAAAAATTAACATTAACAGTTGATAAAGTTACGTAACCATCTATTCTTAAATACCAAAGTTACCAGATCAAAGCAAATTTTACCACAGTTCCTTGTACATATACATTTCCCTTAAATCGCTTCATAGTTGGCAGGCACTTGAATAAAGTGTAATAATTTTGCCTATTTATTAAATAATTTGATAGATGACAAGATGTCAGAAGTGTGCTTTATATCAATTTACTAGCAAAGAATTACAGTAACAAAACTGAGTTGTTTATTTCAAACTTCACTTTTGTTATATGCAGTTGATGAGTAACTACAAAAAGTAAAATGAATTCATAAATTATCCTGCTATAGTTCAATTGAGATGGTTATTTCTGGGAATATTGGAACTTTTAGTTGATGGAATATACATATATATAATGTATATCATATTGATGGGAGTGGGAATTCTACTATTGGATGCCGACATAGTGGTGCAGAGGGTTAAGTACTCGATGTCAACCAGTAGTCCCTGGTGTGGAATCTAGGGTGAGCACTGCTGAGGAGTTCCATACTAGAAAGAAACAACTGACCAGTGCTCTCTGGTTTTGAATGGTACCCTATCAACATTATTCTGTGACACCTATCAACTAAATATTCTGCTGTAATTGAAATATTCACCTTATTGAAATATTTACAAGCGTTTTTAATAATCATGTTTTTTATTCCTAAGAACTTAGTATTATTCATTTATATTTAGGTATTCTAAGTTCAATCAGTGGTAAGAATTGTTCAGTGCTACTAAGGAGTTCTTCACTAAGAAGAAAGACATCTTTCCACTTTTTCTTGGTTTTACAACGATTATCTAACTAAAGTTCTTCATGGTGCATTTAACCATATAAATAAGTGACGTAAACTACGACCTATCATGATAAACGAAGATAATAACGTTGATCGAAACCGATACCGAAAAACCTAGTTACTAAGACGGTTGTTCTTTTTCCGTTAATCTCTCATGTGATTCCTAGTCCCAAAGCTAGACAGAAGAACAGTAGATAAGTGAGCCAACAACCAACCAGCTCAATAATATATTACTCATTCGATTGAGATAGTTTGTGGAGATTGGTATTAAGTTTAGTTTATTAAATTTGTCATAGGTTGATGTTGGTAGGGTACTATTGAAGACCATGGAGGACTGAACAGACGTTTCACCCTAGTTCGGGATCGCTCATCGATGTCCACTTTAGATTTCATCTCAGGGTCTTCAGGTTGGGGAGTACCTAACTCGTTGCACCACTGGGCCGGCCAGCAACCAATGATAGAATTCTCACTTTCATCAATAAGTGATATATCATGTGACGAACATTCGTCTTAATAAGTGATGATTATCTCAATACCGACAAATCTGAACTCTACGATCGTTACGCTATATAGTACAAATTGATGAAAGTGGGATTTCATTTATTCGTTTATATTGACACAAAAGCTGACTACACAGAGGACCAATAAAAAAAATAACATTTATACAAAAGAAAGACAATAACGACTAAGAACCGAGAGAATACATAGATAGTTAATTGATTATAGTTCCTGAATAATAAATGATATGACAATAGTTTATGATTCTAGTGGGCGGTTAGAAGGCAGAAAACATGATAGTATTGTAGGCAAAATAATTGATTTACATATATATGAAAAAGTCTCCTAAGAGATATCTACGAAAGTTAGTTACTCTTCTTGAATCACCCAATATAATAATAAGTATTCATGAAATACATTGAGTTAATTGTTTTCCAGAAACCATTGAAACAACAAGTATTATTTAAGTTGGATTGTGACTAGCAAGTGGAATCTAGGATGCACGTTTCGTCCTATTTGGAACTCGTCGGCTGGATGTACCCACATCCGATTGTTGATATCGCTATATCCAGGCAATCAACTCAGGATGCACATATAACTACAAAGACTGACCAGCTTCACTCTATAACAAATCAGTGGGAATATACAAATTCGTCTTCATTCAAATAACAAAAAAAAAATAAAATCTAACCTAGTTAAAACGGCACGTTCAGGAGTGCAATGAAAAGCAAAAAGAAATGCGTAAAGACTAGTGAAGGGTGAGGGATGATGATAAATGAACTGTAACCAGTAACTATAACAGTAAGTTAACATTTATTCAAAGTTAATAAATAAACAAATGATAACATGTGTTTACTACTTATTGAAGCTTAATAAAGTAGTATATCATAAACATACATATAAACTTAAAAATATTGTACAACAGTAGAATATAACAAATTTCATGAAGTAAACATTTAACTAGTTGTGTTTATCTTTCATGAAAAATTATTCTTCAACACATGAAATCAACAAATTCATTAAATCCATTTATAGGTTTATTAAATTATCATTCAATTGATATGATTAACTATAAGTAAACATAAATGATTCATATTAGAAATAAGAAGAAAAGAAAACATAAACTTCTTTATTTAATCATGATCAATATCAGTTTTTTTCTTTAGTTACTATGTAAATGATTATTGGCCCTCCCCCCCTCTGCCCACTTACTTACGCCTGTTACCCCTGTCGGAGAAGCATAGGCCGCTCACCAGTATTCTCCATTCAACTCTGTCCTCAGGGATCATTTTCAGCTGTCTCCAGTTATTGTTCATCCTTTTAATGTCAGCTCCTAGCTCTCAACGCAGTGTGTTCTTTGGCTTTCCGTTTTCCAACAGGAACTTCGCCCGGAGCTCTTCTAGGGTTGCTGCAGGTCCCAATCCCGGGTAAAGGAGGAGCGTTGGGCATTGGGCTTTTTACGCTAACCAGATTAAACAAACTCTGCCATCAGTCTTTGAAAACTTAAACTAGTTTACGGAGTTATTCTGTTCTGTAGATTGATTTCATGAGAAGTTGATGAAAAGACGTTGTTACAGTCTTTATTAAGGCAAAATATTTTATTTTCATGTTAAATGAACATGAATTCATAGAAGATTCAAGAATTACTAGTTGGTGAGAATAAGTGTTCACCATTTTTTGGAATCAAGGATATATGCAAGAGCATAAGTAAGGCACTAATAGATGCAACTGACCTTTGAAGCTTCTTATTCACTTCATCAATCTTCTCAGCTTTAAGAGGGGTCGAATCAATGGGATTGATAGCTACAGACTAATATTATCATCATTCCACCAAATTATGATTATTGTTGATAATTACAATTTGTCTGTCATCAAGCAACAGTTACATAACTTATACATTTTGGTAGACTACAGGTATAAAAGTCACAGTGCACCATAGATATGATGTTGAGCATCTCCAAGATGATTAACCGTTGTAAACAAAACGTGCAGAGATACATTACGAAACTATATTACTCAACTCTTTACATACATCTCTTGCAAATATACTTGATGGTTATGGTTTTAAAGAGATGATATACGAAGAGGTGATAAGAACAACTTCTTTTTCGGGATATTTTCTCCTACACAAATTTTGTACCTCTTGAGGAAGTGTTGTATTTCTTTTTTATTAAAAGTTATATCTAACTCTACGTAATAATATATCCCGCCCCTACCGAAACTCCTACTGATTTAATTATAATGGAAGAGAGGGGTGGGATATTACGTTACAAATTATTCATAGATATTTCATCGCTAACATTGTCGTTTAGCTGTTCTTAGATTCCTTCTAATTAAGATATTGAGTTTGGAAAGGGATTATAAATATGACATACATAAGGCTAGTCTTAGAGTTTTGGTTTAAAATTAAGTGTGATATGTGTATCACATTAGTTTACTGAATAATACCTGAGTATCTGAAACATCGTGTACAGTAGATTTTTAATTTCATTTTGTGAATCAGTTTGAACTAGACAAATATTGACAAACAAGAATCACTGAATAGCTTCTTCGTCCTAGTATGGGAGTATCCAACAGTGCTAATCCACGACTTTTCCAGAGATCGAACCCAGAACCTTCTAGCTCTGCGTCAAACACTTTACCATTAAACAACTGGTACATATACTATCGGTTGATATTTTAACTCAATAGTGATTAATTTCTCGAGGTAATTCTTGGAGTTTTAATGAGAAGAAGTGACCAGTGAAATTCAACCGGCTGGGGTGTAAGACAGTTGCCCATTGATGACAATGGATGAAGTCGTGCAAATATATTATGAATTGAATGAGTTAGAAATATCAACTACTGGAGGATGACTGAATGGTCTTATAGTTAAGCGATCGTCACGTAGCCAGAAGGTTCTAGTTTCAATCACTGATGGAGTAATTGATGCGCTCTGCTGAGTCGTCCCATACAATCCCAAAGCAGCTGTCCAATACTTTCTTGTAGTCAGTTGTTGTTTAGTTCAGACCAATTCGTGATACCAAATTGATATTTAGCAATTTTCATTACACCTAATCACAAGAACTTTTCTCTAAGCTTTTTAAGCGTTCTGTATAATCAGATCATCCTCTTATTGATTATAATGATTGTTCTTTTCGAGGTGTTTACTATTCTCTCAGATTTCTACCTACAGTGTAACCTTTAGGTAAAATAGAGTTTCACGCTAATTACTACATAGTCATATAAGCAGAAAATTATGTTATTTAAGAAATATGCCAATGAAACTATTTATCACTATTTATCTAGATTTCAATGTTACAATCTTTATAAATACTACTAACAGTTTATAGTAGTAGATTAAGTAATCAACACTAATCGTAAAAGATTGAAAAGAACAGAAAACGAACTGTCAACTAATCTAAAAGTCATCCCGTATATTAAGTAATTTCATTTAGTATGATAAGTGAATAAAATGTACAAAAGATAGACAATAACAGATATAAGGTTAGGAGATTGGAGAGGGAGTGAATTAGGAGCTGGTAGTTACAATGTTCAATGAAACAAAAAGATCGCTGATATAATAAAAATTAACTTGGAAAAGTAAATAGCATAGATAAGCGACAGATATTGAATGAAACTGTCTTCTACAAAGTTTATTTTTTATCATGTAGTAGTTATCAATATTGTCTGATAAAATGGTACTAATCGATGTTATTGAGTATTAGACATTCATTTTCTTCTACAATAGAATCATTTAACAGTGATACTTATCAATGACCTATTACTAGTATTGAATACAGGATGTTTAGACTTCAATATCACTGTTGTGATGAATTCTTGGGGAGGGGAGTGCCTACTACTATTATGGAGCGCAATATCACAGGGAAACAGTTGTTAAGTGTGTCTGTGATTTACAATTTATTTTAATTAACTAATTAGAAACGTTAATCATTCAATGTATTCAAACACTTATATAAATATGAATTCAACCTATCACACAAAGGACTAGTGGAAATTTAATGGATTACTGCTGAAATTCACTTATAGATCGTAATATGATCATAGTCGACAAACTGAATAGACGAGTTTATAAATGCTAATAAATGACCACTATTTAGTGATCAATCCGTGTAAGCAACTCATTTTTACAGGAAGTCAGCAATTGTCGTAATAGCTTAGCGCTTACGGATAGCAAATTTTATGAATATGGGGAGTGGGGTATCTTCCTAAGATTTATCGATTCTTTCATTTATGACTTAATAGCGAGTGCCGAATTGAAACAAAACTTAAATCAAACAGAATTTCTTACCGTCTATCACTTTCTATCACACCTATTAATAACAGTTATTATGAGACCACTACTAACTAACTTAAAGACGTAACTTTTAGAATTTTATTAAAAAGACTTTCATCATCTAACTAGGTTGCACAATGGCTGCCTAAAATCACAAGTTGCTATTGATTGTTGAATCAGTGATACAATTGTAACCTAACTTTGCAACCCCCCCCCCTAATATGTTTTGTGTTCAGTAGTTGGCATGGTTGCAGAACACAATGAAACAGATGCCTTATGCTTTACACCTTTAGTTAATTAACAAAACTCCTAACGAAATTTCAGTTTTTTTCAGCATTATATATTAAGTTAGCATAGAATGTACAAAGTCAGGAAGTGTTCATGAAGTAAATGAGGAACAGTTCGTCGTCATTGCATCTCAAAGTAAAAAAGAAAATAAAGCTACTCTATGATTCCACTGTAAAAGTAATGACAAGTATACAAAGCACACTAAAGTATGAAATAACATTTTTTAAATGTCTATCATTTATTGCTTTTATTAATGTGTATTCAACCTACTTATAACTACGGGGTAAGTAGAATATCGCTATGTATAGTAAAATATTTGTGATAAGGTGAAATTGTAGTTAGGAAACTATTGACTATTAAGCTAATTATAAGGAGTCATAACTGGTGAAGTTCAGACTTGTCGGCAGTGAGATAATTAACACCAATGATAGTGGATGATCATCGAGCTACATATCACAAATTGATGAAGGTGGGAATTCTACCATTAGATGCTGAACAGCGTATTGGTGCAGCGAGTTAGGTATTCGTCAATTGGAAGCCCCTGAAGTAGAATCTAGGGTGTGCATTGCTGAGTAATCCCATAGTAGGACGAAATATTTGTCCAATGGTTTGAGATTTTCATTGATACCATGACAACATCAATCTTTGATTCAGTTAATTAAAAATACCTATGTCCATAAGCTATCTCAATTTAATTATAGGAAAGTAATGAATAATGTAGAAATTTCCTGTAGGTCGTGGGTGTAAAAAAATTAAATTTGGTTGAATACCTGATGGAACAGATTTTCTTATTAAGTGTTTATTTGATAACGAAGAGATGAATCGATTCTTCATTGAAGTGTACCAGAGTGGAATAGAGATGATAATGAAATCTAGTAATTGTGTTTCGTATTATTTAAGACCTATCAACTAGATGTGTCCGTTAGAATTAGCAAGACTGGGTTACAGATACAGCCAAATGATTAGTTTTAAGTAGAATGAACAGGTGGGCATATTAAGAAGATCTCATCAGTATATAAATGTTAGTAGGTGTTTGTGTTTTATGGATGTTGATAGACTAAAAGTTGTATCATGACGGCCATCTTATGATCTATATTTAGCGAAACAGATATTCTTCAATTACTTTCCTGAATATAAACAACAAGAAGTTACAAACCCATACTTACTAATACCATCATAACTATAGATAATGAAGTGGATATATGAACTCATTGCCTCAGTAGGCAATGTACTGATGTTAAAGTGTAAAGTCTCGAGTTTAATCGTCAGTGTGAACACTTTTAGCAATGAGTTGAAGGTACAAGTTGGACGAACCATCTGTTTTTGTTTTGAATTATTGAAAAATTTTACATTCACGCCGTGTATTATTTGGTGAAACAGTAAGATACAGCTAACAGCCAGAGTTAACACAGGCAACACAGTTCATTATAATGTGGTTAACTTTGAAATCTAAATTGTACGGCAATCATCATATATATATATATATATATATATATATATATATATATATGTATAAGCATCTAAATGTTAATATTTCCACTATAACTGGAATTCAACATCATTCGTCTCAATTAACAGTGCTTTATGAACATCTATCTGACGAGTCACAAAGAGGGCGAAACACTGGTCTTAGATTCTGCTGCCATTACTTTCTAAGTTTATTTAATTTTTATATTATTGAATTATATATTCCATATTACTTCAAGCATTTTCTAAAGAAGGTACCTCTTTGACAAAATCAGTCAATACTTTAGGATCATTCAAGTTGTATTTACCGGTTATACAAACAGTTTGTTTAATTTAGAATAGGCTTGTATCATCCCGTTGATTTGTAATGGACTGAAACTGGTCAGCCTCTGTTGCCATATGTGCATCCTTAGCAGATCACCTCTGTATAGCGGTAGTACACAAGTTATATCTGAATTGAATTGTAACTGGCGTCCTAGTTAGTTTAATTATTCAGCTTGGTGATTAAACATAGTACCATATTAGTAGTGTTATCTTTAGGTTTAAATA
The DNA here is from genome assembly GCA_025215515.1 of Schistosoma japonicum. NCBI lineage: Eukaryota > Metazoa > Platyhelminthes > Trematoda > Strigeidida > Schistosomatidae > Schistosoma > Schistosoma japonicum. The sequence goes on from CM046065.1 coordinate 18,844,333, forward strand.
TGTGAATACTAATTTTATTATATTACGAATACAGATGTAGGTAAGAGCATATGCTTTACGTTGATTGATTACTGAGTAACAAATATTGTCATGATTGTCGGATCTTTTGTGCACATCGATTTATGTTGAATAAACAAATAACCATGTAGTTACTGATCTTGTGTTAACACTTCTAAACATCATCGATAAAACTCATTTCAAAGCATCAAGAAGTAGACTAATAGTTTGCTAGTTACTACTTAGTGAGTATTCAGTGTAAATACATCAGTCCTACAGCAGGTCACTCTAGATTAGGATGTTTGAGCTTATGAAACTACGTGACACAAGTCTAGGTATTAAAAAGTGAATGAGTTACCCTTTTCATTTAATGACTTTAGAAAACTGTCAACTAACAAGAAACTTAATTGAAGCAGGATTTCGTCCTTCACTACTACCCCCTCTCCAGCTAAATTTATCTTACAACAAACTAAAGGTAAACAAAATAAAGTTTTTGCAATAATAAGTTCTTCTTTCTTCAATAAATCAATGGTAAGTTCAAGAAATGAAGATAAACTGCCTCATATAGCCGTATATACTTATATTTACTAATTCTAATAGAATCAGGCACATTGAACTCAAAAGTAAAGATTAATAACTTTATCTTCCTGAATATCATTCTATATAAATGACTAGAAAATGAGAAAAAACTTATAAGATGATCAATACTAATAGATCTATTCAACAGCGACTACATCTTCAACAGTAAGTTACCTTTCAGAGGTGTATAGAATAATTCACGATTTCATCATGTTTATACAACAATTGTCATTAGAATACCTACAAACAAAACAGTTCATAATATACTGAAGTAGTTTGTACAACGTTATGCCGGACCACTAAAGAAGAGTAACAAACTCTCAGAAGTGTGTTTTAGAACACTATTTCAATTATTCTAACTGTGGGTAATGTAAACATTTTGTTTCTATGATTGTTACATTCCTGTTACCCTATCCTCCCGATTAGTATATTTTCCGTTAGTATATTGTCTTTTACTATGAACTACAGTTAATTGATTGTGTGCAAGTTGTCCTATTCACTGCCACTACATTCCTTAGTTCTGTATTAGTATTGATTTCCTAATTGGTCCCCTGTGTGGTCTAGTTTGAAAAACATATACACAAATGTATGAAATATAATTTGATTCTATCTGGTTGGTTCGTCGTCTCATATTCTTCTTATTCCGGCTTTGGCACTCAGTGGGCATAAGGCAAACACACAATTATCGACTAGGCATACCTAATTGGCATTCAGCCACCCCATCCAAATTTCACGCGTTATAACATACAATCACTTCACTACTACATCATTTAATCTTAATCGTACATTATTCATTTATTCAGGATACAATTTCACTAATCTGAATTAATTACGTATACAATACTTCTAATTTAGTTTCTATGCATCTATACTAAATGTAAATATTTATTTGTTTCAATAACCAACTAGTAGTCACTAGGACAACAACATAAATCAATATTACCGATTACATTGGTAACTTTATCATGCATCGTATTACAGTATTAGTTAATTGTAGGAAATGAGTTGCTATGCAGTTGATAAAAACGAAACAATTCACACATTAAAATAAATTAGACATAGGAAAATCAGATTGATCATAGATAAGCATGTATAGTAACAATTGCATTAGCCTACTCAAATACTACTGAATTAATTATTTATAATTAATTAATTTGTTTTATCATTGTCTGAATTGTTTAATTGTTCTATTATTACTTAATGTAGGTACCGACATATGATAACAAAGAGGATTTACAAATTATTACTGAAAATTACAAAAAAAGAACCCTTTTATTTTTATCTTTTCTATCGTTTAATAAAATAATTGATGAATATTTAATAAACAATCACTTAGCAACGAATGTTAATCTCTGTTTAAAATCAGCTACAAATCAGACATTGTCTAATGGTACATCTAGTTCCAATGTTTATTGTAGAAAAAACAAGGTGTGATCAATGAAGTTCATTCATTGTTGGATGTAAGATACTTACTTATCAATGACAATAAATAAGGTCAAGTAAAATATACTACCAGTTGACTGAGTTAGAAATATCAAGCTTCGAATCCTGGCTGATTTAGTGATCTTATTGTTGAACGTACACCGTGGAGCCAGTAGGTTTTGATCTCAAACCTCAGTGGGGTCGTGGATTCGCACTGATGAAGGGTTTTATACTGAGACGAAACAGCTGTCCAGTGCTCTCTGGTCTAATTCAAATCAATTTATGATATCAAATTAGTGTAAAACATTACTCTTTACATGCCATTTTCCACAATATTTATCAATTATAGAAGTAGATACTTTAGAAAGATGTAAAGAATGTTGTATCTATTGAACACAATTTCTGTAGTTTAAATACACAATATATCTGTTGGCAACAGATCATGATTTAAAAATAGCGGCTACTTATGAAACATTTAATAAATACAATAGGACTCTATGGTACGAAACAGCTCTCCAGTGCTCCCTAGTTTTCAAAGGTACTCTGCCAACATCAGTCAACTGAACTTAATACCAATCTCCATAAACCCCATTAATTAAAAAAAACTCTATGATATTAACATTTACTAAAGCCACTACAATTTGAAGGTTAAAACTTAACACTAATATCTAAAAAGAATCATTGATGACCCTGCAAGTATCGTAGAAAAGTACAAAGTTCATAATAATAAATCAGGTCATTGATCAGAATGATAAAACTGTGAAACACCAAAAACGAAACTCTTCGAAATTTATCTTACACTTTGATCCGAGAACAGGATTTCAGAACAATATAAAACAATGAGTTCATAATGAGTTCTTTATCTGTCCTTTCATAAAAAGTGTGATATTAGATACATAGATGTAACGAAATTTCTGATAATCAGAATACTTAGAATGTATGCCTACGAACTACTTAGAGCAAGTTACTTTAGAAATTCTTCTTAAAGGTAAATCTACATATAGTAGTAGTTAGTACTTTTATGGAGTTATATGTTGACTAATAATGTATAATTTTACGCATAGTATTTCAACTTTAGTCCAGACTTATCGGCATATGAGACAGTTATAACCAACGACAATCGATGATCATCACAATGTATATGTCACAGATTGATGCATGTGGTAATGCTACTGTTGGTTACCTGTAGATCCAGTGGTGGGGAGGGTCATGCATTCACCAACCTGTAGCTCCTTGGACACTTATGAGGAGTTCCATACTAGAATGAAACAACTGTTCAGTGCTCCCTGGTATTCAGTAGAACTCCATCAACATCAATCTGTGTCATATTCAATCAACTAAAAATACAAATATCCACAAACATAACCATCCCAAATGAAGTCTATTTTTACAGCTATTGTTTACGCTATCACTATAACAACATACAAATACATTAAACTAACAGTTGTGTAATGCACTTATAGACTGTTAATGGCGCCGACTAACTAGTTATAATAAACAGATATTATGATAACATTTATATAGAACTTTCGCATGAAACATTATTCCAAAATATGCCTTACACCTAAAAGCTATATAACTACTTCCAACTCTTTATCCTTTTGACATATTTTTCAAGGAATTACCAAGAAAATGTGAACAAATAAACATATTTTTTTCGAAAAGCATAAAGTTTTATTAGTCACCTATTGTATAACGATCTCGAAAATATAATCAGTATCAGCTGACTAGTGACTAACTTCTCGTGGTAATTCCTACAGTTCTAGTCAGAAGAAGTGGCCAGTGTGGCATAATTATGTAGTGATTGAGGCAGTTGCTCACCTATGACACTGGATGATCTTACATAAATATATAACAAATTGAGTGAGTTAGAAATGTTAAGCCCTGGTTAGTTTAATAGTGTAATACATAAGCGTTGTCTTTGATTCTTTGAATGTCCTGGGCACTAATCCTTGGTGTCATTGTCAATACGCATCACTGGGGAGTCCCAAACTAGAACGAAACACCCATCCAGTGTTAGTTCCTGGCTTTTATTGGTTGTCTTATTCAAACCAGTTCATGAAATCAAATTCGACAATTTCTATGATACCTAATCACTGTTATAAAAGTCGTCAATACAGACCGTAGATGAGCTTCCTTTCTTTTCTCACACCTTTCTTAATATGGGTGAACTCTATTAGTCGCAATCAATACGTGTACGAAATAAAATAAAACAAATAAAACTCATCATGCATTGAATTTGATAGCTCAAACAATAATTATCGAACTGTATTAAAAATGAAACAGTATTTGAATTAGTAGGATGACTTTGTATAATCCCATTGATTTGTTACAGACTGAATGTGGTCAGTCACTGTTGTTGTATGTACATCCTTAGAGAAGTGCCTCGATATAGCGAATATTTTACAAGTATCATTTTTATTTGCGTTGTGACTGGCAAGTGGATCAATAGGATTATACAAATTCATCCTACTACCAGTTCACCTATTGCACAAGTGTGACTGTCTGAACTCAATAGTCTAGTTGTGAACGCGGTGGCGTTTGACACGAAACGGACTGAGTTTGAATTCCACTGTGAACATTAACATCGGGACGAAGGTACATCCAGCCGACGAGTCCCAAATAGGACGAAACGCGCTTCCTGGATTCCACTTGCCAGTCACAATCTGAATAAAAAGTATTTGAATTAGTTCTATAACTTGAAGTTGTCTAGTCTAAATTGCCAATGTGATACAATTAAGCTCCTTAGCATAAGTAAAATGTTACTGATTAACAAATATAAGACTAATTTAGGTTGGATTGTGGCTAACAAATTAAATCCATGGTACATGCTTCATCCCATTAACGCAGGTTATCTAAATTTACTTGCATCCCACAGTCAATGTTAACATTGGGACTCAAGCTTAATTTGTTTAGTATCAGTAGCCACTGTGTTCACTGTCCTCCTGTCCATAACAGATCAACTAGGAGAATCAAATACCTTCAAATTATACATGACCTATTTCTCATGGTTACAAAGACTTGGGTTAGCTTTAAACATTCAGCTCTATGATCCTACATAGTTTTTATTAATTGATTTTGTAGATAGATCAGTCAACTTGAATTTTCACTTTCATTACTGATCAAGAAGTATTAGACAACTGTATCATTCTTAGGGTAAAACTCTTTATTACTTGCTTTGAATAAATAAGCATTAATTTCATCTAAAAAGTATTAACTATCACCAAGGTGTATTCCACTAGAATAAAACAGTTGTTCACTACTTCTTAATGTTCCTGACTAAAATAACAAACTTTAACATCAGTTGTTACCAATGAGACTGTCAAATTTCTGTAACTAATAAATTTGATTACTTTATAATTTCAAATTGAATCTTTATCATTTTTGAAAAATAAAGAACTTAAACAATCATTTACATCTGTTACAACATATCAATCACATGTATAAACTTAGTAACCTAATGTAGGCGACTATATTTGAATCATAGAATCTGTTCATATAATTCATATATAACTTGTAATATATAAAAGAGACATAACAAATAGGATATCACTGAACTGAAGTGGTTTAAGTTTAGTTGAGTGAATATATCATTGATTGATGTTGACAGGGTACCACTGGAAATCAGGAAGCACTAAACAGCTGTTTTGTTCTAATATGGAACTTCCCAGAAGTATCCGAGGAGCTACAGGTTGGTAAATGCATGACCCTCCCCACTACTGGATCTACAGGTAACCAACAGTAGCATTACCACATGCATCAACTTGTGACATACAGTGTAATGATCATCGATTATCATTGGTGATAACTGTCTCACCTGCTGACTGGTCTGAACCCCACTTGTCACGACTTCTCACTAAAGTTCCAGGAGCACTCTGAAGTTAGTCGTTGATGAGCCCTGGGGTGGAATCTATGGTGCGCACTAATGAGAAGTTCCATATCGGGACCAAACAACTGTCTAGTGCTCCTTGGTTTTCGGTGGTACCCTGATGGCACTAATCCGTTACGAATTAAAAACGGGATATCAGTCAATGAAAAAGAAAGCTGACGTAAAATTAGCAAGTACCATACTAACATTGATTATTAGGATTTAGTTATATTATGCTAGTTACTTAATCAGTAACCAATTTTCTGCTTTATGCTTCTGTTAGTTTAGCTATTCATTTGGAGCATGCTATAATAAGAAATGCTCGAAGAATTTACCCTTCTGTCCACGTGAACACCTCTTAGTTGAATTAAACATAAACTTTATCAAAAAAATTCATCAACAGGTTTCAAATTAGCTTGATTAATTCAAACGGATCATATTGTAAGCATGAATTAATCACTTACTATTATCTATCATGTGAATAGTTATCTGCTATGACCAATTAGACTAATGGTCTTTCAAATGGCTGCAGCAATAGCCATATGGTTCAAGATGCCTAACTTACGTATACGAAGAAACACCTTTAACTTCTTCTCCAGCTTCTAGACAATCAACGATCCAGTTAGTCAATTTTAACTTTAATTATACAACGACTTAATTAGAGTATTGCAAATATGTACTTTAAGTCTATCTTATGGAAATCTTCATAATAATCATGGATACACATAGTGACGTTGAATATCATTCAATTCACTCTTCTATTTCATAAGTAAATTCGTATAATTTTGTATATCATGTAATTTTATAAATCAAACATTCGATTTGATTAGAATCCCTTCTGAAATGAAGTAGTTTCGTGAAGATTAGTACAAAGTTTATCGGTACTCAACTAACACTATTCTGTGACGATTACAAACAAACAAACATAATTCCTTCTATCATTGTTATTATTAGAATAGTACAAGAAAGGTAATGCATTTCTTGTTGTCATGTATTTTATTGTACAAATTTTTATCTAGTCAATATCATTTCAAGTTGAATTCAGTCTTTGATACTGAACAATTGATCTGATTGTATTCATTGTCACGTCTTGTCACAATTAATGTGTTAGCCATGTGTAATGATTAACAAATTTACTTATTTAAATGGTTGTATAATCGTATACAACACTAACAATCATCGTATACAATATAGTTCAAGATTAGTATAAAGTAATCCTTCATATCTAAATGATACTCTTCCTTGAAAACTGTCTATTCTTTGATCATGATATCATTAGTTTACGAATTATAATTTTAAAATCTAATAAGAATCTATGAAAGTGATATTTCTGTTTAGATGAAAATTTCAGTTTTCTTTTAAGTAATCAATCCTAACTCTAAGAATACAATAGTAACATATCAGATAATTAAATTGAATCATGTAAGTTTAAATTTCCCAAACGAAATCAGTTCCAGTTAATAATGAAGCAGGAGATGTTATTATGGTAAAATAATCTGTTAAGTAAAACATAGTTGTCTTGAAAAAATTTACTCTAACCTTACTAATTACTACTTAAATTCATGTATTTTATTAGTATATATATGCATATATTTATGTATGATGTACTAAATACAGTTACTATGGTAACAGGTTTAGAATAAAAATAATCTACTTACTGAATTGTTAATAAATTCCATAATCGTTGAAAATTATCAATGTCCCTTTGTTTAAATGATTATTTTGAAATGATTGAATCATTCAATTGTATAAAATAATAAGTAATCCACTATTATTTCCAAATTGTTTTAATTATTTAATTAATTAATGTAATTCAATTTATTGCAAATCAAGGTGAAAATCTATTGAGGAATAAATTTTTTTTTGTAAATATTTTTTTCAATCAAATACGTGTTTTATTTGTCATTTTGTCTTTAAATGTTGTTTCTTATATTTCAAATCATTTACAATATACAATACAATAAAGTAATTAAGAATGAATTGAGAAATAAAACTGTAGAACTTTAGTTGATTAAAAACAATATTAAGAATTTTTTCGTGGTGCATAAATTTCGCTTATTTGTTTGTTGATATGATAAAAACACGAAAACTAATAACGGTGACAATAACAACAGCAACAACAACGACAACGATGACAACAGCATGTGAACGACCGCACTTACAATAATTTCTTTTTTAAATTAACCAATCAGGAATTAGTAAAAAAAACAGAAGCAATGTGTTTGACCAATACGAAATTCTTAGGATGATCATGATTGGTTGTTATTCTGTGGAAGAGTATATGAGTAATTGAGTATAAATAAGTGTTGTGTTAAATGACCATTGAAAACTATAAACTGTTACTCAAAGACTGTTTCGTTATAAAATGAAACTTTTCAATGATGTACATTCATGACTATAGTAATGGTGTCTAGTTCAGGATTTTTCGGTTAGACGGTAAACACTTAACCTGTAGACTACTAAACCGACCGATATCCATTAAATTCGTGATATATTCAGGGCAAGTTGAGATCCACAATCGCCACAATATTTAATTACAGTCAGTAATAACTCACTAGTAACAAATTTCATAAGTAACAGAATAACTGAAAAGAATTAAAACATTTGTCACCAAAATTTGAAAATATTTCATAAAGTTAAAATGTGATAAGCAATGAAATTCAAGAAAACTGTTACATCTTTACTTAGAGTAAGGCAGCTAAATGAACTTCTATCCATGTGTTGATGCATATACATACCGTAATTTTAACTTAGTACATATAACTTCAAGTGCTTCGAATACATTATCTATTAAAATACTAATTTCAGGTAATCTTTAATTCATCCGACGAGAATGAATCTTTCTTTTGTTAACAATAAAGAAAAGATTTGATCAAACACATCTTTCAAGTGTTTTTGCTTCAATTTTGTAATTTATTATCAAGTATTCATCATATTGGGCAATAAGTCAATAATGGAATCCAAAAAGCACGTTTTATCACTTATAAGACATACCAACTGAATGTATAGCATCTAAAGAAACGAAAGTCACTATCTGGTTGGGATTTATGATAAATATGTACAATAGTGATTAGTGTAGTAGTGGGATAAAAGATAGCTAAGAGAGACTAATGCATGAAGTTGTTTGCAGTTGACCTGAGCAGTGTCATAAGTTGCTAACTACGTGGTTTAGGTCTTTGTGGTTATAGTATCCAATTATTAGAGGCTCTGAAGGTGATAGTTTATTTACTTCTTATACACCTTTAAAATATCGAGCTTTAACATTTGAATATTCCTTTATTTGGGTGAATTAATTATTTCTTTACAGCATAAATTGATCGCGTTTAACCTTTTTAATCACTACAACTTCTACTCTTTCAACATTCATCTTGTCGTTCTTTTGAAGTGTGGTTAATTTAACCACCGAGTAGATGCAAGAGATTCTGCGTTGTTCATCACTGATTAACCTGGATTCGATTTATAGTCATATTATAATTTCACCAAATCTTGAGATGAGGTGAGACTATCAAGACAATTTATGCAGAATGCAAAGACGAGAAATCGGGTGTATCGTTTGTCGTTAAGAATATCAATAAATTGGAAACTTAAACTCTTATGTATGAATGATGCACATAATGTTGTTGATGTGAACTTAGTTATTGTAATTGTTGTTTGTATCAGTTCAAAATGATGATGGTTTCAGCAACAGACTGATAACAATTAGAAAAAATCACTTAAAAATAAAGAATAATTATTACCAACTAGTTTTCAAGCTCATTAATGATCGATACTAAGACTTCTAAGTTTTATGATCAGCTTGAAACAAGTTGGTTGTAGATCTAAACTTCATTTCTCCTACTAAGATTTGTACAATTCATTAGTATTGTCAACCTTTTGCATGAACCGTTAAGATAAATGCTGAGGACATGCACTTGAAACTTCTTTAACTTCGTGGATGTTATATATTTAGAAATTTGTTAGTAAAGGCTGAAGTCCTCTTCTATTTTGATAATCAAGTCTGCAATAAATCAGATTCTAGTGAAATATATAGATTGCCTCTCAAAAAAGCCAATAATCACTAGTTTGAGAATGATTTGATACACATTTAGGAATAGAATCAGTGTGTCGTAACTACTCCTACTGACTTCATGTAAGCGGTAAAAGACGTTGTTACTGACGTTTAACCATTTTGGATATGTGATTATCACACAATAATAATAGTGACTGATGTTATGGATTATTTGGCGAAACGAACAAACACCACTATCACATTCTTCACTGAGGTACCAAATCAAAACAGACATACTCGTGTAACAGGTATGTATATACATAATTCGAATAGATTTGTATACTTCCTTGACTTTTGCTAAATAGTAGAATCAATTAGTTATAATTGAGTCCTAGTAGTAGTTTGAACATCGCATCTGGGAAGCAAACCATCAAGTTGTTGTATCCCAGAACCGATTCCACTGACTAGTAACAATCCAACTTTAATCATACTAGTAATTTAATGCTGTATCTAAACAGTTCACTAATGATGTTACATATAGCAACAAACATTGATTAATTTCATTCTTTTATAAAAACATCTACGTGTTGGCATGAACACATTTCTATTACGATCAGTAATGCCTTAATGAATCCAATAGTTTTTTTTAGATTATTCATTTGGAAAAGATCCTTTTTTTCTCGTTAAAAGTTAGAGTTTAAGTTTTGGACTCTCAATCAACTTCATTTCTTAACCCTCGTCCCCCCCCCAAGTTTTTTCTTCATGTTTTTTTTATTTTTATTATTATTACTAACTTATTAGAATAAAACTTTTAACGATCAAATTATTGACATGATACTCGAGTAAAGAAAATCAATTTATTGACTGAATAGGTAAATATTGTTGTTAAGATAGAAATAAAGAACAACTCAACGAAGAAACTGTTTCCTTTTCATTAATGTCATCTAATGAAACTGTACAGTTTTAATATACATAGTTATTATTTTACACAAGATATTTGTCTAGTGAAATAATAAACTGGCATGTAACTGAGAGAATGAAGACATTTAAAATAAAATACCGTATACCACAACAACTTCTTATTGGGGAAAGAGAAGGGGTTCGAATTCACCCATTATATATATGAAAAATCAAAGGGATTCAAACCAACAACTTTAGATTATACATTCAGTAGGAATATATGATACTCTTCCCTGGGTAGATTAAACTTAACAAATGATTTTATGAACTTGGCACAACTATTGTTTTACATAATTTTATTTTTCTCCTCATTCTCCTCTTTCGGTTTTTGTTCCCACTATCTATTTGATTAGACCAATCAGATGTCCTTCGGTTGTAAAAATGCTGCCCTTGACTTTCCAATCCGTGCCTTTACATCTGAATCAGACTCTACTTGTTTGACGATGATGCTGCCCAAGTATGTAAACAATTCTACATCTTCCAGAATTCCTCTGTCAAGTGAAATCGGTTTAGTGTCTGTTGATTTGTATCAAAGGATCTTGCTTTTCCCTTTGTGTATATTGAGGTTTACTGTTGACTGCCGAGGTTGCTGCTGCCTTGTTCGTCTTTATCTGCATTTGTTGCTGTGTGTGGGATAGTAGAGTTAGATCATCTGTGAAGTCTAAGTCATCTAGTCGCATCAATGTTTTTTGTCCACTGTATTCCGAGAGTGTCTTGAAATGTTGCAGTCTTCATGATCCATTCAACTGCCAGCAGGAAGAGGAAGTGCAAGAGTAAGCAGCCTTGTCTGACACCGGTCTTTACTTTAAATGAATTTGTGAGTAGACCTCCATGAAGGATTTTACAATATAATCAGTCATAGGAGTCCCGTATGATGTTGACTATCTTCTCGGGTACGCCATAATGTCGTAGAAGGCTCCATAATACACTCCTATTCACGCTGTCGAATGCTTCTTCGTTGTAGAGGAAATTAATATAAAGGGGTGAATTCCATTTTATTGACTGCTCAACAATGAACCGTAGAGTGGCGATTTGGTCGACATACGATCAGTCCTTACGAAATCCGGCATGTTGGTCTCAAAGTTAAGCGTCAACTGGATCTTTCATTTGGTTCAATAACAATCTGTTGAAGACTTTTCCTGGTATCGAAAGAAGAGTAGTGCGTCTGTAGTTTTCGCAGTTGCCGAGATTTTCTTTCTTTGGTATCTTGATGAGGTATTCTTTATTCCAATCTGCTGAAACTAGCTCTTCCTCCCAAACCTTCCTGAAGTGAATGTGGAGTATCTTTGCAGTTGCTTCCATGTCTGCCTTCAGTGTCTTAGCTGGTATGTTGTCTGGTCCTGATAACTTGCCACTCGGATGGCCATTTCGATTTCTTTGACTGTTGGTGGGTCGGTGTTTGAAGGGAGATCTGTAGCTGCTGCCCCGATAACTAGTGGGTTAAGTGGGTCTGGTCGATTTAACAGCTTTTTGAAGTGTTCTACCCAACTGTTTCGTTTGTCAGTCGTGTTCTTGATTTTCCATTCTAGTTTACTGAATTTTCCAGCTAGCTTTTTCGTTTTATTGTATAGGTGCCTCATGTTCCCTTCTCTCTCAGCTTGCTCCGCCGTTGTTGCTAAATCCTCGACATATTTCCATTTATTCGACGTAATGCTCCTCTTTTCTTGCTTGTTGACTTCTTTATATCCATTATTTATGCGACCAAAAACCTTCTGATATGTTAAAATTATTGTTTCCTTATTCTATTTCCAGTTGTCCTCCATGAAAGTTCTACCTTTTCCTAGTGTACCGTGAAATACCTGGAATTAATTGTTGAGAGTTATTTTGAATTCGTTGATTTTGTTAATATCCCGGAGAAAGGCTGTGTTAAAATTTTGTAATACTGCTTCTCCAGTTGTCAAGTGCATCTACAGCTTCACTTTCATTTTAGCCACCACCACATAGTGATCTGAAGCTATGTCAGCTCCTCTCCTTGCTCTTACGTCTTCCATGGTCTTTTTAAACTTCTTATTGATGCAGATGTGGTCGATTTGGTCCTCCATATTGTGGTTCAGTGAAACCTATGTAGTTTGTGTATACGTTTGTGGAAGAATGCGGTGCCACCTATAATTATTTTGTTGAATGCACATAAGTTTGCAAACATCTCACCGTTTCTGTTCCTTTCTCTCAGTCCATGTCATCCCATAATGTCTTCAAATCCGGTGTTGTCAATTGCAACCTTGGCATTGAAGTCTTCCATCAGAATGGTCAGGTCATTGGCTGAGCATTTATCTATGATTGACTTCAGCCTCTCATAGAACTGGTCCTTTTCATCTTCATGGCAGTGTTAAAGTGGTTATAAAGGTTTTCACTGGTTAGCGTTTTTTAGCAGGGTTGTTGTTTTACTGGATGGGTTTACTAACCCCATGCCCAACCCTCCTCCTTTATCTGAGCTTGGGACCGGCAGTAACCCTAGAGGGTCACCAGGTGGAGTTAAATCACAATAAAATACTCAAATAAATTCCCAGCTGGTACATGCACATCTGCCCGATATCTACTCAATCCTATGCCGGGAAAATAATTAAACTAGTCACCTAAAACATAGTTCTAGAAATAAATTATTCTCCTTTAATCACGCAACATAGCATGATCATTAGAGATTAATGACTTCATACATGTGAAACATAATCGAAATGCATACTTTTACCAGTACCAACTACTGATAATGTGTTTTTTCAGTAGGATAACAAAATTATCTAGTTTAATTAATTCAACAATTTTCATAAACATCAAACTGATCTAAAAATGTTTTATCATCATTGTAGCATATATGGATCCTATGTCGACTATCATGCACCAATTACATGAGAAGAATGAATTGTATTAATGCTACTATGAAGGTAATTCTCTGTCTTAAAAGTAATCACGGCTAACAAGATATTACTTGAGATTACTAAATCATAGCAGTTTTACATAATCCAGTAACAGCCATCAAAAAAAGAAAGACGATAAAAACTAAGCAACGGTTTCATTCTAAAGTTCTCTTCAACACTAAACTTCGATTAACTCCTAAAGGTTCGAATTAAAGATCATTGTGGTTTTCAATGAACATATAACTTTCAATGCATTAAATCGGTATTAAGTAGTTTGTATTTCTAACTTCGATGAATTAATAACATAGAATAATCAAATCTAATGGCGTTAATGACTGATTATGGCAAAATGAACATGGCTGAACTATTACTAATTGCATTCCATTAGATCGTTCGAGTTATCACTTGAAGTCAGCTATTGTTAAGCATATGAAAACGTTATTCAATAGTTTTCAATGATTAACTCATTAATGCAATAGGGAAACTCAACATTCAATAATCTCTATAACAACAAGAATATGCATTTTTATTTCATGAATGAAACTAATCTATAGATTAAATAGCTTATACATATGAAAACTGACTTTTCTTTTTATCTTCATTTTAGAAAAATATAAACAAATAAATCTTTGGATTGATTTAATTTTATGGTGATTAGTATTATGTTTAGTTAAGTAAATTCATTATAGACTGATATTGGCAGGGTACCATTAAAAAACGAGGTAACATTAAACAGTTGTTTTGTCCTAATATTGGACTACTCAACTGTAAACACTATAGATTCCGTCTCATAGGTTTTAGGTTAGTGAACTCTTAACTCTCTCTCTCTACACCATTGGGATAGCCGATATCTATTGAAAGTATTCTGACTTTCATCATGATGTAATATAGCACAACAATCATTCATTTTCATTGATGACAACTATTTCACTTTTTGATAAGTTTGAACATCATCAGTCACTATAACCAATATTCTCTATAACAACAAGAAATGCATTTTTATTTCAGAAATAAAATTTAATCTGTAGATTGAATAGTTTATTAAATCCAAATAACTGACTTCTTTTTCTTTAAATTATAAAAGTATAAACAAATAAATATTTATTAAATTTTCTTGTTGTTTATGACTTTTACTTCATTTTCTTGTGAATAATGTGTATGCAATGAGGAGAGTGGTGGTTGGTGGTGGTGGTGGTGGTGGTGAGGGGGGAATTGTGGAGACTAAGAGGAGTTGAAAGGAAACAATAATTTTGTCATCATTTTATTGATTTCATTAAATACCCTCTATAGATAAAGATAAGATTACGTAAACAGGTAAACAGGTTGTTATCTATAGCCCCGACATGATATACTACCTAAAGGCTATAATCACTTTGATGACTGCTCTCCCCTCTCTCTTCTGTAAATCTAGGCACTTCTTAATTGGTTCTTATGTTACAGGATGCTACTCGTACATGCATGCATCTTCATTCATATATATATATATATATATATATATATATATATATATATATATATATATATATATATATATATATGCACATATACTTCATTCTTCTATGTAGCCAACTAAACACAATATACGATCCTTGAAGTAAACAAACAAAGAAGTCAACAAATGATGACAATTGATAAATGAATTAGCTATAAAGAGATGCCATTTTCCCCTTTTTTTTATTTGTTTAAATTAACTATGAGATTGAATTAAGAATAAATTTATTGTTAGTTAAAGTTGAACAAGGTAATAAATGTATGCTGTTAAAGTGTTTAAAACAACTGGTAAGTTTAATACTGTTGAATATGGGACATTTACTTAATGACAACATTAGATGATAGTTGTACGACAGTTCAGAGATGACCTAAAGGGGTTGATGTTTAGAAGCTTTCTATAATGCCTGAAGGTCAATGAGTTAGATTCTTGTCAAAATCATGAATCTGCTGCTTGTTTCTACTACTTAGATCGCCTATTTGTATAGGCTTATTATGTTACTAGAAGATTAAAGGACATTTATGAGAATCTTTGCTTCATTTAGGCTACGTACTTAGTGGAGTTCGTTAATAAAGTGTGCGTGAAATTGTATAGGTAACCACATTACTTAGTTTTATAAGTTCAAGCTGATATTGAGCTTTTGTAGGATGTAACGTTAAGTTGTTTAGTGGTAATGTTCTTGCCATAAAATCAAATATTATTCAGTTCGACACATGAAAAATTCTTAAGGGGTCCTTCCTGCTCTAACTTTAGAGATTCATCGATGGTTCGTAGAATTAAGTCAGTCTGTAAATGTACATTATTTACTGCTTGAACTCACCGGTTACTAGTTGTTTGTCACTTTCTTCTTTTATTAAAGACTTCATCAAACGCTGACATTGTTAAAATATGGTTGTCTGTTTAGGGTATAATCTAGTAAACCGTACATTCAAAATTGATTCTACTACTCGACTTGCGTTAGATAATCACTGATAACCAGTAAGTAGCAATTGGTAATTGTCTCAACCTAGAGTTGCACTCCTCAGGTGTGAGTGTCCAAGACCTCACCAGTGTGTTGAACTTGGAACCTTTAAGTTTTCCTGTGGACGATTAGCTGTTAGACTACACAACCAGCTGGCATTCATTGGTTGATATTCGTAACTTCAATCAGTAAACAATAGGCAGCTTTATCTATTAATTTGGTAGGTAGCTGCTTTAAACCTAACATGGCTGAAATCCACTGCTTGTGTCTTTACATTAGAACTCTGTGAATTGCTTCCTGAAGTTATTCGTCAGTCAGCTTCTACTTATTACGGATGGATATTGTAAATGTTATTCATTTCAAAATTGATATCACTAACTAACATAGAAAATGATGCTAAACAATGTTATAAAGATACAGGAGTGATATAAAAGAAGAATAAGTTGTTTGGTGCTTATCCCACAAGATGAATTTCAGTTTAAAGAAAAGTTATTTGAAATGAATTTATTATTTCTTGTTGTTAGGACTACAAATGACCGATCTCTTCTGTCCTATGTACATTCTTAAAATGAATTTCTACTCAGTTTAGTATATAGTAGTCAGTGAAATCTAGGATTTAGTAATTCAATCAACGTAACATTCATTAGCTAAATATACTTACATCTCAGCCTTATTGTTCATGTATCAAGATCCAAATCAACTTCCTTCCGCTTCAGATGTAAGCATATCCTTCTTTGAACTACTTAGAACAGTAAAGTACCAATCTATTTCTAGTTAGTAGTAATCTGAACTCAATATCATAGTGGATAAAACTTTGATATATGTAGTGATAGGGCAGTACGTCATTTTCTATCGAAGTTCTACTAAAGAAGGATTATTCATACAGCTTATACAAGATTCTATGAAGCCTATTGTTGAAAGGGAGAAAATATTTTATAATTCTGAATATCAACCACTTAGTAAATAACAAATATGAAATGATCCACTATAAAAACCTAAAATCAACAAATGAATCATTGAATTGAATCTGCTGTAAAAAATTACCATTGTATGGTTCCCATAATGATTTTATATATAAAGTTGGAAAAGTTATTCTTCCCACCACTCCTTCATAACATCAATAAATAAATCAATTAATGACCGCTACCTCATAAGGAGCATAGACCGCCCACTAACATTCTCCAACTAACTCTCACCTGGGCTTTCCTTTACAATTCTTCCCAAGTCATGTTCATTCTTGTCATATCTGCCTCCGATTCCCGGTGAAATGTAGTTTTGTAATCTTCCTCTTTTCCAGTGGTCTTGGGGTATTCAAGTTAGTTTATGCCTTGTGACGCAGTTTGGTGATTTCCTCAAAATATATCCTATCCAAATTCGTCGTTTATTCTCAATTTTTTCCGCATCTGGGAGTTGGATTGTCTGTTGTCTGTAACAGAGGGTTGTTGCTGATGGTGTATGGCCAAAGAAGCCTAAGTTTCTTGAGTCGACAACTATTTACAAATACATGTGCTTTTAAAATGGTGGTTTTCGTAGTACTCCATACAACAGAATTACCATGACCTTTGTACTGAAAATTGGGATTTTGGTATTGGTTGTTAGATGTTTTGAGTTCTAGGTTCTCTTCAATTTTGAAAATGCTGCTATTTTCCTGAAAATCTATATCTTTGAATCCGTATTAAACCAAATCCCTCCTCGTTTACTAGTGACACCGTTCCCAAGTTATGCACACGTTTTCACGTCTTCCACAGATTCTCTGTCGAATGTGATTCGGTTGACACTGGCATACTGTGACAAATGATCTTGCTTTCCGTTTGTGTATCATGAGATCTACTGCTACCGGTACTGTTGTTACACTCCCCGTCTTCACCTGCATTTGTTGCTGTGTGGGAGATAGAAGAGCTAGGTCGTCTAAGTAGTTCAAGTCATCCAGTTACATCCATATTGTCCACTGTATTCGAAGCTTCCCTTATGATGTTGCAATTCTCATAATCCAGTCAACCATCAGGAGGATGTGAAAGGATGAAAGTATTCAGCTCTATTTAAAGACGGTCTCCACTTCGAATGAGTCAGTGTGGTGCTCTGCATACACGAGTTCACAGTGTTGTCCGTCGTAAGATTTCAGTATAATATTGGATATCTTTTCAAGTACACTATAGTGTCGAGGAAAGCGGAATTATGTTCTCTTGTTCAAGCTGCTAAATGCTTTCTCATAATCAAGGAAGTTGATGTAATGTGGTGAGTTCCTTTCAACTGATTTTCCAACAATAATCCCTAGTATCGCTATTCGATTGCTATGTGGTCAATTTTTATGTATTCCGGCCTGTTGATCACGAAGATATGCTTCCACTGAATCTTTCATTTCGTTTAATAACACTCTGTAGAGGACGTTTCCTGGCAGCGATAGTAGAGTGATACCTTTTTAGCTCTGACAATTACTAAGATCTCTTCCTTCAATATCTTGATAAAGAATTCTTCTTTCTGGTATGTTTTTACTTGTCATTCATCCCTAAATCTTTCGTACTATGATACAGTTATAAGTATTTGGGTGGAAGGGGGTAAGGCGAAGGTGATCAACTGTCTGGAATTCACACGTTACTAGAGTTATTCGAGTATTGTTAGTTGAGATGAATATTGATACACACATAACCCTGATACTTAGATCAACTTGAATTGAGTTATTACGTCGATATCGACGCAATCTATTAATTTTATTAGGAGAAATCGATGAACCACAACAAAAGATCAACTGAAAAAAAGGAAACAGTGGCAACAGCATATGTGGAAACAGTTCGTCGGATACAGGGTTGTCAGAATACACTGAGTTAATAATTTTCGATTAAGTGATATTTTCACTTCTACTTCTCGTTCGTGTCTGATATTTTAATTAGACTTCTTCAACTTTCTAACTTTTAGTAGATACAATAGTCTCGCAGTCTTAAATCTATATTTTAACGTCACATAAACATTCAGCCGCATTGATCAACGACAGTTATTAAGACATCCATTGTCAGTAGGATGAATTAACTCCTCGCTTAATGATCACAGTCAGATAGGTATGATTTCATACAATTAGTTACCTTCATATATTTGAGGAGAGCACAAACAAAGAATTCTGCAGAAGAAGACAAATTTATTTTGTTCCATCTGGTTCTCATCAGCTACATACAACCTATGACATTGCATATTCACAATTTTACATGCAAAAATTAACATGCTATTTAAGTGTCACTAGTGACAGATCAGAATAATAGAAACATGACGGAGTAAAATATCAGGATGAAGTTGACATCATTAAAAAGTGTGACTCATATAAATATGACGTTTAAGTGAAAATTCTAGAAACCTCGGGTTGCTAAGAAAGAATCATACAGTTAAGTGATTACGTAATTAAATATAAATAGGTTATTTGCGATTATAATGGTTTTTGCTGGTTAGCGTTGGCCAAATACCATCAACAATAACCTCCTATGGAAGTGGACAAATAAGCTTCCAGTAGAGGAAGAAATTAGAAAAAGACGCTACAGCTGGATAGGACACACACTGAGGTAACCATCAAACTGTGTCACAAGACAAGCATTAACATGGAACCCTGGAGGTTAAAAGAAAAGGGGGAGACCCAAGAATACATGGCTTCGGGAATTGGAGTCAGACATAGAGAGAATGAAGAGTACTTGGGAAGGACTGAAAAAGGAAAGCTCATGACAGAGTTGGTTGGAGAATACTGGTCGGCGGCCTATGCTCCACATGTGGTAACAGGCATTGATTGATTGATTAAGGTTATTCGCGACCTATTTACGTCAGGTGATGAAGCTCATGTTGTATATCCCTTTTAATTCTATAAAACTTGATGGTTTTCTCTACTTAATTAAAATTGATTTATAGCTTGTAACTGATTGGTGCACCACTTGAAAGCTTCAGTTTAACTCAAAATATGCAGTTAAATATACCTTAATACATTACATGCTAACATACAATTGATCCTCTATTCTACATTATTATCGCTATTATAAACAGATATTAATCTAGATCTGCAATACTCAGACAATCTAGGCTTTTCCAAACACGTAACAACAATTTCAGATTGTAAACTACTTGACTTTCACAGCCGAGTAGCGTGAATTTTATCGCACATAATCTTTATGGTTTAGATTAGATGTTGATTTAGATGTATCTACATATTTATTAATGAAAATATAAACTTGAGTGTATTGGAAGGAAGTGTATCTTGTCGCATTAGGACAACGAATTCGGATTCAAAACTAATCCAGTCTGTTCTTTGTGATTTCAAGAACCTTTCCGCTAGCTGTAGTTTTTAAAACTTTAGGAACTATGATATTAGTGTTGGGTAAAGTATAAGCTTTTTATGGATTCATTATTGATTGTCATAACTGTTTTCCTTCCTGAATTAATATAATTTTACTATGGACTCATTATCCCGATTTAGTTACACAACTCCCCTTGTTAATACTAATAATAAAATATTATTATTACTATTATTATTATTATTATTACCCAGAAGTTAATGATAATGTTGAAAACAATAAGTTTATTTGATTAATTTCATCAAAGATCGATGTTGGTAGAGTACCATTGAATACCATGGAGCATTGTATCACTGTTTGTTCCAGTATGAACTCCGCCCGCAGCTCTTCTAGGGTTGTTGCCGGTCCCAAGCCCGGGTAAAGGAGGAGGGTTGGGCATAGGGCTAGCACTCCTATCCCGTAAAACACAAACTTCCTAAAAAACGCTAACCAGATTAAACAAACTTAACCATTTAAACTCTGCCCTGGAAGTGGAAGGAATCTATATGACGCTTCATGATGAAAGCCGAGATTCTTCGGAAGTCATGAGGCCGATGCCACCCCTTCTAACAACCAGAGCAAAAATTTTTATAGGTACATAGAATGTTTGGACAATGTGGGAGACAGGGAAGATCAGCCAGATAGCAGCAGAAATGAAGAGATACAATTTAACTTCGCTCGGGATCAGCGAAACGCATTGGACTCAAACTGGACAGAAAACATTAGCCACTGGAGAGGTGCTACTATATTCTGGGCACAAAGAGGAAAATGCTCCACGCACCCAAGGAGTTGCTCTGATGCTGTCTAAGAAAGCGCGCAATGCACTTGCAGGATGAGAACCACATGGACCCAGAATCATCAAAGCATCTTTCAAGACAATGAAGAGGGGGATTACAATGAACATCATCCAGTGTTATGCATCCACCAACGACGGCAATGACGAGGACAAAGATCAGTTTTATGATAGGCTGCAGTTAATTATAACGAAGTGTCCAGGAAATGATCTGACAATCCTAATGGGGGACATAAATATATGGGAGTCCAAACAACTGTCAACCAACCTCAAAGTTTGACTCTTCAATTCGAACGTCAAGTCAGTTCTTCTGTATGGAGCTGAAACGTGGAGAACTACTGCAAACATCCTCAGGAGAGTACAGGTATTTATCAACAATTGTCTACGCAGAATATTGAATGTCAGTTGGCCGGGAACCATCAGCAACAGCCTACTATAGAAGCGAACAAACCAACTTCCAGCCGAAGAGGAAATCAGGAAACGACGTTGGAAATGGATAGGACATACATTGCGGAAATCATCAGACTGTATCACGAGACAAGCACTAACTTGGAATCCTGTTGGAAAACGGAAAGGAGGAAGGCCAAAGAACACCCTGCGTCGAGAACTGGAAGCATACATTAAAAGGATGAACAGTAACTGGAGACAGCTGGAAAGGATTGCTGAGGACAGAGTTGAATGGAGAATACTGGTGAGCGGCCTATGCTCCTCTGAGAGGGGTAACAGGCGTAAGTAAGTGAGTAAGTTGTTCCAGTATGAGACTTCTAAGTAATGCGTACCCTAGATTCATTTTACTTTGGGAAATGATGATGTAATAGTTAGTTTAAGTAGTTATTATTTGTGTTCAACATGTATTGTTCGTTGAAACAATCTAAAAGTTATGAGTTCGAACTCATTTTATGCTTTACTCTTACATTATTGATACTTTATTTTGTTAGAGTTAGGAGTTTTCAGTTACAGTTGAAGAATTTTAACAGAAATATCTGTTTAATATGGAATCCGATTATAATAGTCAGTATATGCCACTCATTATCAAGTAGAATACATCTGTTCTCAGTTTAACTGTTACAACTAATACCCCATTCAATATATACATGACGTATGTATTCTAATACATCAATTTCTTGTTCTTCTGCTTAACTTCACTGGTATTTACTATCATAATGATTTGCATGTCGTTTGAAATAACGCTTTAGTGTAAACAAGTAGCTTCTGTGATTATGTTGTTCAAACGTATCTAAAACCTTATTGTTAAGTGTTAAATATAAAGGATTAGGAAAAATAGTACCCAACTATTTGCTCTGATTGTTGTCAATTTAGACTTCAAACTCTTCGTTAACCTTTACTGTGTAAATGTTATGACGCGAGAAATTTGGGGCGTCTTGGACGAGAACCTATTAGTTGTGCCTAGTCGATGATTGTGCGTCTGCCCTATAGCCACTGAGTCCCAAGCCGGAATAAGAAGAATACGAGCCGATAGACCAACCAAACAGAATCGAACTATGTTTCATACATTCCTTTATATATACATGAAACCATACCACACAACGAACCAATTAGGAAATTAACATTAATACAGAACTAAGAAAAATAGTGGCAGTAAATAGGACAACTTGTACACAATCAATTAAGTGTAGTTCATAGTAAAAGACAATATACTAAGAGTATATTTACTAATCGAGAGGATAGGATAACCAGAATGTAACAATCATAGAAACAAATGTTTACATTACCCATAGTTAGAATAATTGAAATAGTGTTCTAAAACACACTTCTGAGAGTTTGTTACTCTTCTTTAGTGGCCAGGTATAAAATAAACCAGAAAATCAACGTAAAATATGTTTATAACTAATTTATGCCATGGTGTTGTTTCCCAACGACGGTAGCTGATTTTATAACGCAAATATATTGTGAACTGGTGAAAGTTAGAAATGTCAGTAGTTAGATTCCAGCAGACCTGAAGGTTCTGAGGTCGATTCCCTAATAGAGTGGTAACTGTGATTTAATGGGGAGTCTCATATTAGAATAAGATAACTGTCAGAACTGGTTTTTGAATTTCGCTGGTTCCCAGACTCTAGTCAATCTATGATATCAAATTCAAACATTTAAGACTAATAGAATTCAATAGGAATTGTCTTAGTTCCTTAGTGTAGTTCCTACGGTTATGGTTGAATAGCACAATTATTCAACCAAACTACATTAGCTGGATAACTTGTTTTCCTATATCATACCACACAAGTCAGAAATGACCAAAATAAGTAAATTTAAACATTGGAAAGTGAAGTTATACTCTTGACTGTACAATAAATATGATAACACTAACGTGTTTCTTTCATCTTGATTGTTATTATCTTCTCAAAACAAAGTGATAGAAGATATTGATCCTAATAGTGAGCACTTTATTTTATGGCATAGACTGGAAGGTGAAGTCATACTTTAACTGACAGGTAGAATTCAGTTTCAACAATTTCTGTAACATATCAGCAATAAGGTTTGGTTACTTGACAATTTTTATACTATCCGGTACCTTTGGGTTTTCATTGATACCTCAACAAGGATTAGTCTATGATAAATGTAACCAACAAATTGAATCAATCTACACAAAACTATTTTATCATGTAATTAGTAAAGTTTAAAGAATTTTAGTTACAATTGGAAGTTGTGGAGATTGTTAGTTGTTAATCCTGATATCACGAATTGTTATGAATCAGACAACCATTGATCACCTGGAAGCACTGGATAGCTGTTTCGTCCTAGTATGGGACTCTTCAGCAGTGCGCATCTACGACCCCATTGGGGATCGAACCCAGGATCCTCTGGCTCCGCGACGAGCGCTTTACCATTGGACCACTAGGCTGGCTAAAGTTGACTAATTATGACACAGCATGTAAACAGCCTTAATTTTTATTATACTGGTCAGTATAGTAAGTGAAAAACACCCAATGATAAAATATGAAAAACATACTAAGTGATTAAAGATGAAATATGATTAGTGAATGGTAGACAGAATAAAACTAGTCACATAGGAAAACATTGTAGTGACTAATATTTACATGAAAATAATAAAAAAGAAAGAAAGTGGTAAAAAGAAAAAACCCTGTGTGTATGTAGACAACAGTCAGAGGAGGGTGTAAATTACTTTGACTACAGTGATAATAATGACCGGCTGTTCATGAAAACCGCACAAAAACAGGCATCTATAAGTATCCATTTAGTTAATAGTATAAAAATTAACTAGTTTTGCATATAATAAAGTGTAGTAAAGTAGGTAGGTTATCAATTGTATTATTGAATTGAAGTGGTTTGTGAAGATTGGTATTAAGTTTATAGTTGATTGAATTCGTCACAGATGGATATTGGTAGAAAACAATTGAAAATATGAGAGTTGTGGATGGCTGTTTTCTCTTAGTATAGGACTCCTCAGTAGTACATATCCAAGATTCCGCCCCACGGTGGCATGTGACATACACTTGCCTAATCAACACGATATCATATGCATCACAGTTTGACGTTAAGTGGTTGGAAATATCTCATAGGAGAAACTGCTTCATCTTGATTTCATACTAGTTAGAACCCTTTGGCAAGGCTTATTTCTAATCGGTGATTAAACTGATACTTTATGGTATCACGAGTTACTCAGAGTTGGCCAACCATTGACCACATGGCACTGGAAAGCTGTTTCGTCCTGGTATGGGACTGTTCAGCAGTGCTCATTTACGAACCAACCTAGGATCGAAATCACAATCTTCTGGTTTCGTGGTAAACACTTAGCCATTAGACCACTGAGCCGGTTCCTAACGGTTAATAATTCTAACTCAGTCTATGGAACTCATACATGAATTATGCGGTTTCATAGTTTGCTACATCAAGCTTAAATTATTCTGTTTGCAATTAATCTCCTGTATAACTCAGATATTTAGATTGATTCATCAAATTGTAGTAGTGATGCCTGTTATGTTTATTTAACTGATCGGGTTGTTACTATTAGACGTCACTAAAATAATACAACGATTAGCTCATTATTCATATGATCCAGTGAACAATATGACTGAATAAGAAGTTTAATTTCGTCCTAATGACTTCTATGACAATGAGTGACATTAATCAATCAATAAATGCTTATCATCGAATGTGGGGCATTGGCCGCCAACCAGCATTCTCCAGTCATCTCTGTCTTGGACTATCCTTTCCAAATTCTTTCAAAGTGAGGATCATTCTCTTCATGTCTGCCTAAGATTTCCAGTGAAATGTGTTCTTGGGTCTTCGACTTTTCCTTTGACATTTATTATTCCATTTTAGTGCTTCTCTTGTAACTCAGTTTCATGATTTCCTCAGTATGTGTCCTGTCCACCTCCAGCGACTTCTAATGTCTTCCTCGGTTGACAGTTGGATTATTTGTTGTCTGCTACAGAAAGTAGCTGGTGATGGTGTATAGCCAACGGATTCGAAGTATCTTATGTATACGTCTGTTTATAAATACCTGTACCTTTTTGAAGAAGGTTTTTCTCAGTTCACCAAGTTTCAACTCCATTTAATAGAACGGTCTTGACGTTTGCATTTAAAATTCTGACTTTGATGTTGGCTGGTAGCCACTTTAGGTTCTAGATGTTTTTCGATTATAGAAACGATGCGCTTACTTTACGCTGCCTGTCCATTCCTTCATATTTGTATCAGATCCCCCTTGTTCATTGATGGCAGTGCCCAGGTATGTTAAAGTTATCACATCATTCGCAGTTTCTCCGTCAAGTGTAATTAGGTTAGTGCCCATTGTTTTGCACCTAAGGATCTTGCTTTTACCTTTTTGTATGTTGGGGTCTACTGCTGCCGACAATGCTGATATACTCTCCATCTTCACTTACATTTGTTTCTGTGTGTGAGATAGAATAGCTAGGTCATTTAAGTAGTCCAAGTAATCCAGCTACATACATATTGTCCACTGTATTCGATTCTCATAATGCAGTCAACCACCAGGAGGATGTGATAGGGTGAGCGAATGCATCTCTGTTTAACATCGGTCTCCACTTCAAACAAGTCATTGTGGTGCTCTGCATACACAAGTTAACAGTGTTGTCCGTCATATGATTTAAGTATAATATTGGCTATCTTTTCAAGTACACCATAGTGTCGATGAATACGTCATAGTGTTTTCCTATCTACGCTGTCAAATGCTTTCTTATAGTCATAGAAAATGAGTGATATACAGTGAAGAATATTAGTTCTTACAGAATTAAAGTTATGTCTTATAGATATGTGTCAACTATCATACAACATAGGTATATAAAGATAGTTCTTTTCTCTATTCTACCTTACTTGAAATGTATGATGAATCATTAATGACTTATTGCTGATCTTTCGACTTGTCAACAACTCACTATTGTCAGTAGTATGCATCAAACAAAATGAAAACTAACAGTGCATGTTTATAGACATGTGCATATTTCATAATGTTTTCTAGGAGAACATATGAATTGCTTGTCATTTTTGACACATTATTGTGTATTTATGAGAAAATCAACTTAAACTAGAGTAAGACAGAAGATGAATGATATTAATTTTTGACAAATCTAGTAGAAGTTGTTTTTATTTGTCATAGATTGTTCTTAATTGGGTACATTTGAAAACCAATGTGAACTAAATGGGTGTTTCATCCTTGTTTGGGACACCTCGTCAGTACGTACCTTTAATTCCGTCAAGCGATTCAATTTATGTACTTCATGTTGCAGCTCTTTGTACCACTGAGCTGGCAGGAGTCTAAGGATAGAATTATCACTTCCACCAATTTTGAATATTATGCGACGATCATCCACTGTCATTGATAGTAACTGTATCATTTATGGCATTTTCTTTAACTCCATTTATCACGACTTCTTTCAGTGACGAAACAGCTATCTAGTGGCCTCTGGTCTTTGTAGTACCCAACTAAACTTAGAATCTATTTCTGTAAAACTACATCTGTGTAAAAATAGAAAATTTGCTGATGGAAATACAAGTTTCAAGTGGTTAGGATATGCGTTATAAACACTCGTTCATGGCTCATTCGAACTCGGTACAGTAACTTGTAATGGATTTCAGTGACCATACCAAGATATGCCGACAATTTATAGACACGTCGTTGATAAGTGCTGATTACCCAGTTGAGAACTGAGAGAAAATATTGAGTGCTATGGATAAGAACACATCACAATATTAAAGGTGTTGCTCAATACCAGCACACAAATCATAAACTTCCGAATATAATTCAAGTAAGAAGATGTAACCAGTATAGTCCAGTTATATCGAGTGTGAGATAGTTATACATTGATGACAATCGATGAGGCCATGCAAATATAGTACTGATTAGCTGAGTTAGGTTCCGACCGTCTCAGTAGCTAAATGGTTGATAGCGCACCACATAGCCAAAAGGTTCTAGACTCGATTCATTGGTGGGTTCGTGAAATTCATACTACTGAAGAAGTCAATTCTAAGGACAAATAGATGTGTAGTACCAGTTTATGTTACAAATGACAATTCAATCTGTTATATATTTCACATCTATTGATATTGATATCTTTATGTGCATAAAGAATAGGTTGTAGAAGCCGATGTTATCACACTCAGCCCTAACATAATGATATTTGTCTTGTATACATTTTTATTGGTATGTGCGCTATATGTTAGACTGTACTACACTACTGAACTTTGGTGCATTATGCAATTTGTTACGTTAAATTCTTTCACTTCAAATACATATCTCTGACATCTTTACTCTGGACTTCTTGATCATACACGTATTCTGCGATTGTCATGTGTGGTTTAGTCACTGTTATTAACGAAGGTGAAATTACTGATAGTATATATACATATAGTTGTTGAACCTAACCAGATTACAAGTTCAAATCACAATAAAGCAGGGAGCTCAGATAATGAACATGCTACTATGGTCCAAACCTTTCTGTATTATTTCTATCTAATCATCCATGCAGATCTTCATATTTCATGCGGTTATTCAAACACTTAACCTAAAATAAATAATATATTTCCTATCAGTAATCATACTATTAACTGTAATCCACCGGTTTCATTAAACAGTGCATATGTAAAAGCATTCACTAAAGTATCAGTGATTATTCATTCAACATGTTGTTTATATCCCCATAATAATATACATAGTAAAGTCATTTAAAGTGTATATAAGTGATTAGTAGATCTATGACTATTCATAGTTTGATTAATGATTATGAAAAAAATTTATCTCTATGGCATAGTTACTGGTACACCCATACCCACATTTTCACTTTTTTTTTTCTTTTCTTTGTTTTAAAGAACCATAAAGAAAACACATCGATTTACACTGAAGTATCTAAGTGTACGGAGTTTTTTTTTGTTCCTTTTTACAGTTGATCTATGTGAGAATTCAATGGAATTCTGAGTTGATTAAAACAAGTTAATCAATCATAAATAAAGTTGTTTCATGGAAAAACTGAAATAAAATTTTTCAACTAGGATGGTTATTTTTTGTGAAGATTTGTTATTTAGTTGATTGAATATGTCACAGATTGATGTTGATAGGATACTATTGAAAATCAGGGAGCACTGGACAATTGTTCCATTCTAGTGTGGAACTCCTCGGAAGTACGCACTTCAGTCTCATACCAGGAGCTTCAGGTTGACTGCGAATGTCTGATCCTCTACACCACTGCGCCAGATGACGTCAATTGGTAGAATTTTTAATTCCATCAATTTGTGATATATGTGAAGTGCGACATTCATCCATTGACATTAGTGATAACTGTTTTATTCCTGACAACTCTGAACTTCACCAATTGCGACTTCTCACTAGAGCTTCAGGAACATCCTGAAGTTAGTCACTAGTGAGTTAACAATTCTAGTTCAATTGAGATGGTTGTTTTTGGGAAGTGAGAATTCTATAATTTGATGCCGACTCAGTGGTGCATAGTGTTAGGCACTCGTCGTGAATTTGAAGCCGCTGGTATGGGATCTGAGGTGCGCACTATTGAGGAGCTTTACACTGGAACGAAACAGCTGTCCAGTGCTCCATGACTTCCAATGGTACCCTATTAACATTAACCTGAGACATATTCCATCGACTAAATAACAAATTTTCACAAAAAATAACCTTCTCGATTGAACTATAATAATTACCTCACTAGTGACTAACTTCAGGATGTTCCTGAAGCTCTAGGGAGAAGTCGTGATTGGTGAAGTTCAGACTTGTCGGGAGTAAGACAGTTATAACCAATGACAATGGATGATCGTCAACTTACATGTCATAGTTTTTACTAGTTAAGGTTAAGTTGTAGTTATAAATTGGGATCTCAATGTTTATTCAATGTGAAACTTATCAGACAAGCATATTTGTCATATCCTAGTGTTGATGTAAATATCGAGACTCATATTCAATTCACTCTTAAGTTACCGGGTAAAGGTATTCACAGTTTTGTAATGGGCATTTAAACATAACTGAAAAGTGAAAGATTGTCTAGGGATAGTTGGCAAGAAACCATAGATATAAGTTTCGTAGTTTATGGCACTCGTTAGTCCTGAGCAATCCTTTACACCTGTTTCCAGGTGCTCTTCATTCTTTTAATGTCTGCCTCCAACTCTCGACAGTGTGTTCTTTGGCTTTCCTCTTTATTGTTTTTCAACAGCATTCCAAGTTAATGCCTCGTAATGAAGTCTGATGATTTCCACAATGTATGTCTCATCAATTTCCAACGTCTTCTAATTTCCTCTTCGGATGGAAGTTGGTTTGTTCTTTTCCATAGTAGTTGTTGATGGTAGTTGCTGATTGTTCCCGGCCAACAGACATTCATTATCTTGCGTAGACAGTTGTTTATGAATACTTGTACCCTCCTGATGATCTTTGCATTAGTTCTCTACGTTTCAGCTCCATATAGCAGAAGTGTCTTGACGTTCAAATTGAAGAGTCTGGCTTTGAGGTTGGTTGATGGTTATGTTCTTCCATTGTGGTAACTTTCAGTTAATAAACAAGTAATAATTAAATAACAAACAACAATTACAAAACCATTGATTAGTTAATAGTTGACTATTGAAAACATCATTAGAATTAATGGCGCTATTAATTTCATTTAAACAAAAAACTCTAAGTTGAATAAATGAAATAACATTTTTATTTAAACTTAAAATGGCGGGTTCTTTCGTAATGTTCTCTTATCGTTACTTTTTGATCCATCAGTAGTTTGTTTTGTTGCTATGTTTACCATAATTAGATATGTAATTAGCATGCGTAGACACAATTAACTGTATAAGTTTTTCAGTTTAATATTTCAGAGAAGAACCATAGTAGGCAAAAATTTGCAGTAGATAATTGTTTTGTCCTAGAATTAGGTTTAATAGAAGTACAATGCATTCATGTCTGCAATGAAAAGCATTAAATACAATCAACTAATCTATGTCTGTTACTCTTCTTGAAGCATAGACCACCTACCAGCATTCTTCAACCAACTATGTCCTACATTCTCTCTTTTCCAATTACTCCCAAGTGCTGTCCATTCTTTTACGTCTGTCTCCAATTATTTGTGAAATTTATTTTTTGGTTTTCCACTTTTTCAGTGGTCATGGGGGTGTTTAAGTTAATACTTGTTCAGTGACGTAGTTTAGTGATTTCTTCAATGTGTGTCTTATCCCCCCCAGCGTCTTTACCTAATTTCTTTCTTAGATGGAAATAGGTTTGCTCCGTTACTGCCAATGATGTCTGGCTGAAGTATATACTGCAGACAATTCTTGATAAATGTATGTATCTGTTGAATGATGCGTATCATGGTTTTCCAAGTTTCAGATCCATACAATAGAATTGTCTTCACGTTTATATTGAAAATTTTAACTTTGATATTCTCTGACAGCTGGTTTGAGTTGCAGCTGTTGCTCACCATTAGAAATTCTGCTTTTGTCTTGCCTTGTCAATGCCATTTACACAGGGGACGATGAAGTGAGTTACGAATTATCAAATTACCCCCCCCTTTCCCCATACTTCATCATTTTCGTTATTATCAATAGCTTCACATTTATCTGTGTGCTTATTTAGACTCACTAAATTGTTACATTCTTCTGTTCAACTATAATCAGCTATCATCTGACGCCTTAGCAACAATATAAAATCTCTCAGCATATTTGGTTTTTCATCATCGCTTATGTAACTTTTACTGATACTTCCATCGATTAGTCAATAATAATAAACATTAATGATTGTAGCCATATCAACTGTAATTATTATAAGTTAAAATCATGAATTTTTTTACAACGATTAAAATCCAAGTAGCAAACCACTGACTCAAGCTAAGAAACGAACCCAGGGTCTTCAGGTTTTGTTAGGAATGCTTAAACATCTGCTTAATTGGATCAGTGTCTAGTGGTAGAATGTTCAGTTTCATTAATTTACGATACAGTGTGACGATTATCAATTATCATTTTTAATAATTGTCTTACATACAACATAACTGATCTCCACTAGTTATGATGTCTTACTACAACTTCAACAACAGTTTAGAGTAAATCACTGGTGAGAACATTATTGTGAGTGAATCGAAGTGGAACTGTGGCCTATAAATGTTGTAGTAACAACGCCATTTTAAAAAATGCACCAAGTTTCATAATATCAACGATATCGGCCACTCCTATCTAAATACACTGAAAGTTGTTAATCCAATCGAAAAGACAGAATATCATTAAAGAGAAGGTTCCATAAGTACGCCAATCAATTTATACAAAGACATGTAACTCAACAGTAATCTTGTATTTCGCAGTATAGATTGATTTCACTAGACAACTACTGAAAACAAGAAAGTACCAAACAGTTGTTTTATTCCAGCAATAAACCTCCAAATAATTCACATTTACAATCTATTCCCACAGTGAACGTGATACATTCAAGTCCCGTTGTGTACGCTTTCGCTTCGGACCAGTGTTTTGATTGTCGATGGTATAGGATGTAAGATTATGTCAATTACTTTCTGAATTTCATTGCTTAACTAACCACAATCGGTTAAAGATACAGACTATCGAATTCAATTGGTTTGAAATTATCACTTATATTATTGATACTATCAAATTAACTGACTAATAACTGACCTATTAATAGACTTCATGCAATATTTATTGGCTAGAGTAGCCGACGCATATCAGTAATATAATAATGATGAATAAATGAACACAGTATGAAGTGTAATAATCTACAAACTGGTAAAGCAATATTCGTCAATGAAATAACAGTATCAGGTGGCTAATGCGAATTTGTACAATATTTATTTCCACGAAACTTAAGACAACAAGTAATTCTTTAGGTTAGAATCAGAACTTTTCGTACACACCAACAGATTGGCATCTAATTGATATCCTCTAATACCTGAAGACAATCAACTATGAACAACGACTCCTATCCACCCGCCCCCTCCCACAACACCCACCTGCACTACAACACTCAAATGTAGTAGTCAAATTTTCTCGTGTTCATGTATGACAGCATTTTGTTAAATACAAAAACTTCTTTATTCCTTCAATTGCAATGTGACAGTCATTGTCTACTTTCAGCAGCATAAATACGATACATATTCATTTACAGCTACAGTCAGTATTATTTGAGATGGAATGTGATTGATAATCGGAGTCCAGGACGGGCGTCTTGTTTTATTTGTATGCAATTACTCGGTCCGATTCGTGACAAACGCCACCACGTTAACAGCTAGGCTTCTATGTTCAAACAGCCACACTTGTGCACCGAGTATATTTGAGCCTTAGTGTGGACATCAACACTGAGATGCAGGAACATCCACAATACCGACCAGTCCCAAATGAAACGAATTGCGCATCCTGGATTCCGATTGGCAATCACAATCTATGTCAAACAATTCTTGTGAACTATCGGCATATCAAATCGATCTGCTTAGAATGCATATATGGTAACAGACACTGGTCAATTTCAGTCCAGGACAAATTAACGAAAAGATTCAAATCAACTCTAGATATACAGTCAGTATTAGTTGCCTATTTCAACTTCTTTATTATTAATTAAATATAAATAATTAATTTCACTCACTGATTTCAACAATTTGTCATGTAGCTTCATATCATCATTATTGATAACTGTCGAATAGACAACACGTTTGATCGCCACTAGTCGTAAATTTTCATTACCACTTCAATAACAGTTTTCTATTAATCATTAATGAGTTTATCATTACATGTGAATGGAAGTGGTTCTGTGGAGATCGATGATCTTCGTGATAATTCACAAATTGATGCAAGTGGAAATTGTAATACTCGACAACAGATCACCAACGAATGTAAGCTGTCATAACACTCAATTGTCAATGATAATTGAGTGTTTCTCATGCATGCAAATCTACTTAAACTCTACATTTTTTTAATGGGTTTATTTATGTTAAGCTTCCTCAGTTTAAGTGTATGACACTGTTTGTAAGAAAATCTGTTAGTTAATGAATGAGAGGATGTTAGGATGAGTGTTAGAAAACAGAAAACACAGCAATCATAGAGAAAGATTGAGTAAGAATATCTTGAATCGCTTACGTGTCAAACAAAAATTCACAATCAGATTCTTCAAGAAAATCTTGCATTCCATTCTCTACCGAAAGTAGTCTATCTTCAATGTGACTAAATATAAGGTTTATTTTAACGTAAATGCTGAAACTTGACAAATTTTTGGACACATAACCAGGAAGTCTTAAGGTATTATGATAAATATTGTTTAAGTTGGATTAGAACTAACAAGTGTAGTCCAGGACAAGTGTTTTATTCTAATTGACACTTCTTTGCTGGGTTTACTTGCATCTCAGTGTTATTGTTTACACTGGCACTCGTACCCCGTTCCATTTGTGCCAAACTCCACTGTGTTCACCACTAGGACACTGAGTCCAGATAGCAATACTTGTACAACAAGTATGCACATGTAATAAGAATGCATATGCATCTTCTTGTTGATTTATTGTAGACAAAAATTGATCCGTATCTGTAGCCATATGTATTGTTTGCGTTGAAAGTACATCCGGTTGATGAGTCCTAAATAGGACGAAATGTGAGTCTTGGTTTCCGTTTGCCAGTCACAATCCAACTTAAACAATGCTTACTATGTCGAAATGATCCACTTCATGATGCACAATTGACAACAGAGTTCGACTAGTTACAGCGTATAACAAATCAACGGTAAGATCCAAATATATCCTAATTATGATGATATATGTCTTTCATGAAACGTATGCTACGTATGAAGTAGCGCCAACAGTATACAATATCACTTGAAAGGTAAATCGACTATTCTTTCCGAATGATACTCCTAAGATTACATTCAGTGAAATGTTGTTCACAAGATATTTAGTCGATAAGTAACAATCTTAGTTCATTTATGGAAATTTCTGTCCGAAGAAAAACGAAAGAATTCCCAACACTTGGGCTTCAAATGTACGTAAGACACATGAATAGAATCTATTTGTAAATAATTTCAGTTAATGAAATTAAAGAAAATGCTAACCTTTTACTCGGCAAGCTAGTATGAACTTCTTCAGGGAAGTAACCGAAATCAAAATTGATCAAAAATACATGTAAATAAGAGGTCACATTCCATAACGAATATCTAATCGTATACAGAGTATGAAAATGTTTCATGAAAGATCTACTGTTGAATTGTTTAACACCTCTGACTACAACAGTAAGATAATATGAACACCTAAATGATGGTTCATATGAAAAAAATCATGATAACAGGATGTCGTGCAACTCTTAACAACCTGAAGTCTGAAATAAGTAGTGTATTACGTTCCATTAAGTCAAAACTAGAAAAAATCACTATGATTCTCTCTTGCCTCAAAAGTTGTAGCCCTTGTAGATTCTACAGACTACCAAAAATCCAAAAGGTGAATGTTCCACTAAGACCAATGGTAGACTACACAAAATCGCTAACATATAATCTAGCAAAATATCTAACCGCAATATTTAGACCATATGACAACGAGGCAGAATAGATAGTTGAAAATCCATTTGATTTTAGAAACATGATTACAGGCGTACCTTTCAAAGAAGATAAAGTGATAGCAAGCTTTGATGTTTACACTTTAGTCAAGTATGTTGCCAATAATATTTCATTAGACATTAGACATGAATATTTACTTATAGACAATAACTTAAATCTACGTTGCCGTTTTAATTCTTCTGAAATTATTAAATGCTTGAATTTATGTTTACATTCTACATTGTTTAAGTTTCAAGGAGAAGGTGTAGCGATGGGATCTTCAGTGTCCTGAATAGTTGCTAACTTGTTTATGTGTTCATTGAAAATAAGTGCACTCTCAAAATGTGTCTATCTAACCAAACTCTGGCTAAGGTAGGTAAATGCTACTTTCATTATTACGAAACGAGATGCATTTGACGAAATTTTCGAAAATATCAACAGTATTTTCAACAACATCGAATTCACTAAGGAAATCAAGACTATCGATCGTAAATTATTCTTTCTCGAGTATCTAGTCGAAAGGAAACAAGATAACTATTATAGAATTAATACTTTTCGGAAACCAACTTATTCTGGAAAATACCTAGACTATATATTTTCTCATGCCAAATCAATGAAAGTGACAGTTGTTGGGAACCTAATAAATATAATCCATCAACTCGTCATAAATATGAATGACAAAGAAAGTGAATAAAACTTTGTGATGAGTATATTAATGATAAACAACTACCCTAAAAAGATATTTAAGGAAAAACTTCATGGGAAGATAAACCAAAGGTTCAACAGGAAGAATGGATTGATACTATGATTGTGCTATACATTTAAGAAGATTAGAAGGATTTTAATTAAACATGGTATACATATTTTCCACCGTACAAACAATATACTGGACTCTGCACTTGTAAATTTCAAGGATAGAATACCAAAAGAAGAACAAATAAACTGTGTCTACGAGATCAAATGCTACGAATGTAAAGCTATATACGTAGGAGGAACATCACGACAGTTGAATTTCAGGATTAAGGAACTAATACATTGTTTTAGAATAATATTCCTAAATCTTCGAAGATCTAAGAAAACTCAAAAATAAGTTGGCAATAGCATTACATTCAATAGAAACAAGACACAGCATCAATTTCGATGGAACTAAAATCCTTCAAGAAGGTCCTCATCGTCATAACGGAAGGTTAACATCTGAAGCTCGAACACATTTGGGCAAATCCTAACAATATAAATCGATGACATGGAGTACTGTTAGCTGCACTTTGACAACTAATCAGCAAAAAATGAATACAAATATTATCTCCTACTCCAACTTCCAACACATTTCAATCATACATTCGTTTGTTGATTCTGTTTAGACGTATTTAGTGTAATTACACTGGTCAGTGTGTTGTCACTTGTAAATGTACATCCATCCTTTGACCCATAATTCTAATTACATCGTTTTACTCCTACTAAAAAAATTACATAATTAGATAGTAAGTCGATCTTCAGATTGTCTACCCGATTTCCGTGAACATAACACAGAGCACAATAAATGTGCACAAATGATTACAACATGGAACTACACACGCAATGTACACCATCTTTCATCCGCCACAATTTAGTTCCTTTTTTGTGGAGATTGGTATTTTCATTGATTGAATATTTTACAGTTTGAAGTTGGCAGGATACCATTGAGAACCAGGGAGCACTGGCGTTCACTATCGACCTAAAGCCTCGCATGCGGAATCTGGGATGTGCACTACTAAAAGTTCCAGACTAAAACGAAACAGATGTCCAATCCTCCTTGGTTTTCAATGGTACCCTGCCAACATCAATCTGTACTATATTCAATCAATGAAAATAAAGATCTCCACAAAAACTGTAACCATCGCAATTTATGTATTATCAAAATAAAAACATAAAATGAGTAAAATAATCAACAAACATTACTTACCTACTTACGCCCATTACCCCTCCTGGAGAAGCATAGGTCGCTCACCAGTATTCTCCATTCAACTTAATCCTGAACAATCCTTGCCAACTGTTACCAGTTGCTGTTCATCATTTTGATATATGCTACCGATTCTCGACGCAGTGTGTTCTTTGGCTTTCCTCTTTATTGTTTTTCAACAGCATTCCAAGTTAATGCCTCGTAATGAAGTCTGATGATTTCCACAATGTATGTCTCATCCATTTCCAACATCTTCTCCTAATTTCCTCTTCTCGTGGAAGTTGATTTTTTCTCTCCTATAGTAGTTGTTGTTGGTGGTTACTGATTGTTCCCGGCCAACAGACATTCATTATTTTGAGTAGACAGTTGTTTATGAATACTTGTACCCTCTTGATGATCTTTGCATTAGTTCTCTACATTTCAGCTCCATATAGCAGAACTGTCTTGACATTTGAATTGTAAAGTCTGACTTTGAGGTTAGTTGATAGTTGTTTTGAGCCCTATATGTTCTCCAACTCTAGGAATGTTGCACGTGCTTTGCCAATCCTTGCCTATAACAATAACTCATTTTTAATCATGTACTCCAGTCATTCATGTATAAAACTTCAATTGACAACAACAATCAAATGTATCATCCTGTCTATTTTCATTTTAATACAGATTTTTGTTTTTTTTTCCCTTTTTTTAATCATAACACAAATTTGTAGCCAAAAAAAGAAAACTAATAATAATTTATTTTTTCCTAAAATAAAATTTTTTTGTAAACCAAATAAAAAACTTTTTATCATTCTTGTTGCCATGGCAACGTTAATCTTAATTTTTCGTGGAATTCGACATGATTTTCATTTATTGTATGTTAAGAAGGAAAAAATAATTCATTGAGGCATTTCAATGGAGTTGCCTTATTTTTCTCTTTCTTTCTTCTATTTAATGTTCTTTTTGTTTCTATCTGTTGTTTTTTAATCATGAACACAAATGTAAATGGATGTCATTGAATGTTGAATAAATCGCATGGTTTATTGAGCATAATTAATTAGTTACTATAATTAGTAATAAGTAATGAAATGACATTTAAAATGAGATGGTATTATGTAGAAAATTATTTGTATTTATTACAAATTGATATTGTTTAAAGAAAAAGTAATGAATGATTGTTGTTATGTTCCAGAATATACAACTATAATTCTTTTAGACAAAGGAATCCATGAACTTTATGTCTTACAGTGAATGATTTAACTATCTGGACTATTGAGTCGACAGGTGTCGTCTAATAGTGAAATTTTCATTTTTATCAAATTGTGATACAGTGAGATGATTATTCATGGATACAAAACCACCTCAATTTACTTATAATATTGTTGGGGAAGTTAGATCTACAAAACTCACTTGACAAACCTGTGATTTTTGTGATTTTATTGTTAAATTTAAATTTCCTGTTTTCCCGCCAAAAAGTTCCCTTTTCACCTTCAGTTCGTGTTTCCCACTTGGTAAGATGCTAAATCTTATTGGTTCATAGTTTATTT
Source organism: Schistosoma japonicum (assembly GCA_025215515.1). Lineage (NCBI taxonomy): Eukaryota > Metazoa > Platyhelminthes > Trematoda > Strigeidida > Schistosomatidae > Schistosoma > Schistosoma japonicum. Next base: position 18,882,983 of record CM046065.1, read on the forward strand.
TAGTACGCTATTTATGATATTCCAAGGACGCTTTCTGTTTTTGTATATATACGCATGAGTTGTATGTGTTGTCGTCGTCTGACAGGCTGCCTGTGGAATTAAACGCTTCTTGCTGTCTTTGACTTCTTACTCTAGTTAGCTGGTCTGGGGCGCTGCGAAATAGCATAGCTTCCTGTTACTGCGTCGCTGGTCTTACGTTCGTTAGCGGTTATCTAGGTGTCACCATAAACTCGCGAAACCTTAGCAAATATTTGATTTACTAATAATTAATTTCAAGATGATCCTAAGATCGTTATTGAACGTTTCATCAGGATTATTTAGTTATCTGTTTTCTTACATTCATCTGAACATCCTCTCATTCACTCACTAACAGATTTTCTACAACCAGTGTCATTACACTTATACTGAGGAAATTAAACATCACAATACAATATGTAGGCTTGGAATAGATTTGTATGCATGAGAAACACTCAATTATCATTGACAATTGAGTGTTATGACAGTTTACATTAGTTAGTGAGCTGTTGTCGAGTATTACAATTTCCACTTGCATCAATTTGTGAATTATCACAAAAATCATCGATCTCCACAGAACCACTTCAACTCATTAATGATTAATAGAAAACTGTTATTGAAGTGGTAATGAGAATTTACGACTAGTGGAGATTAAACATGTTGTCTATTCGATAGTTATCAATAAGGATGTTATCAAGCTACATGACAAATTGTTGAAATCAGTGAGTGAAATTAAATATTTATGTTTAATTAATAGTAAACAAATTAAAATAAGCAACTAATGCTGACTGTTTATCAAGAGTTGATTTGAATCTTCCCGTTGATTTGTCCTGGACTGAAATTTACCAGTCTCTGTTACCATATATGCATCCTAAGCAGATTATCAATCACATTCCATCTCAAATAATACTGACTGTAGCTGTAAATGAATATGTATCGTACTTTTGCTGAAAGTAGACAATAACTGTGAAATTGCGATTGAAGGAATGAAGAATTATTTGTATTTAACAAAATGCTGTCATACATGAACACGAGAAAATTTGACTACTACATTTGAGTATTGTAGTGCAGGTGGGTGTTGTGGGAGGGGGCGGGTGGATAGGAGTCGTTGTTCATAGTTGATTGTCTTCAGGTATTAGAGGATATCAATTAGATGCCAATCTGTTGGTGTGTACGAAAAGTTCTGATTCTAACCGAAAGAATTAAATGGTGTCTCGTATGAATAAATTATGTACAAATTCGCATTAGCCACCTGATACTGTTATTTCATTGACGAATATTGCTTTACCAGTTTGTAGATTATTACACTTCATACTGTGTTCATTTATTCATCATTATTATATTACTGATATGCGTCGGCTACTCTAGCCAATAAATATTGCATGAAGTCTATTAACAGGTCAGTTATTAGTCAGTTAATTTGATAGTATCAATAATATAAGTGATAATTTTAAACCAATTGAATTCGATAGTCTGTATCGGTAACCGACTGTAGTTAGTTAAGCAATGAAATTCAAAAAGTAATTGAGATAATGGTACATCTTATTTCACCGACAATCAAATCACTGGTTTAAAGCGAAAGCGTACACAATGTTCACTTTCTGAATAGATTGTAAATATGAATCATTCAGAGGTATAATGCTGGAATAAAACAACAAGTTGGTACTTTCTTATTTTCAGTAGTTGTCTAGTGAAATCAATCTATACTGCAAAATACAAGATTACTGTTATGTTACATGTCTTTGTATAAATTGATTGGCGTACTTATGGAACTTTTTCTTCAATGATATTCTGTCAAACCAATTGGATTAACAATTTTCAGTGTATTTTGATATGAGTGGCCGATATTGTTGATCTAACGAAGCTTGATACAATTTTCTAAATGATGTTGTTACTACAGCAATCATAGACCATAGAATAATTATAGGAAACTGTTTATTGAATTCTTATTTGCCTTCGTTATTCATATACAACACTCGTCATCATTATTCGCTTAGTTACAATAGAATTGTTCTTGGTAATAATATCTATTATGTAAACTGGTTTGTACAAATAATTAACCATTCGATTTTAGAAAGTTGATCACACATATACATTTGGAAGTAGATGAAAACAAGCCAAGTTCTGATGTTGCCTAATTATTCACTAATCTTTCCACTAATACTTCATTAGGCATTACATACTGTTGCTTATATTTTGACAATTACCTCAAAACTGCGTTGTCCCTTAGATTCTCTGTTGAAATTAATAAATGTTCATAACCATGTCTAAATTTCACAGAGATCTCAATAGGTAAACAGAAGTTGCAAGGTTGGAATCCCTAGTATTTCACCCCCACACCCTCCACAACCATTGTAAATTTTTTTCATATACTTACTGGAAACGAATGCATTTTAAAAATGTTTTACATTACTCAAACTCCAGCTATGGTATGTAGGTGACAATTTCGCTATTACGAAGCGAGATTCATTTGAATCCATTTTTAAAAATGTTAACAGTATTTCTAATAACCTCAAATTCTTGAAGAATATCAAGACTGTTGGCTATAAATTAACCTTTCTTGACTGTTTGGTCAAAAGTAAACACTCCGACACATTGTGGGCAGGATACTTAGACTAAAAATCTTCACACGCTCTATCAACGGATCGACGGTTCCAGCGAATCTGAAAAATAGAGTCTGTTAGGTTGTCACAGATATGAAGGACATGGAAACTGAATCAAACTTAGAGATATGGACATCAATGATCAACGGTTATCCTAAAGAACTTGTAAAAATATTACTAATGGAACAGCGTCAAGAAAAACAAGAGTTTTACTGAAAGAGGTAGTTGACCCTGTAGTTGTATCATACCAAACAATCACTTAACAAGATATTAGAAGAATTTTAAATAAACATGGTATATTAGACATTTTTTAAACAAACAGTACACTTGGCTCAGTACGTGTGTATATCAAGGATAGAGTATCAGAAAAAGAGCAGACAAACTGTATCTAGGAAACCAAATGTACTGTATGTAATGCTATATACGTAGAAGAAACATCACAATAGTTTAGTGTATGCTCTGTATAAAGTACATTCCTTTCATTCCCTGAAGATCTAATTAGATTAAGACGGTACTAGCATTACATACAATAAATACATGTTATAGCATCATTTACACATGAATAAACATCCTTTAAAAAGGTCTCAATTCTTATAAAGAAAAATTAACAATTGAACCTCCACATACATGGACAAATTTAAACAATATAAACAGACAAGATGGAGTACTGTTAGATGCACCATGGTAACTAATGATCAATAAATGAATTCATATATTATCTATTACTTTAACATTCTCTTACCATCTAATGCTATATACTACGAAAATTAACACTGTTTTATTCAGGTAACTAGTATAATTGGGGGAGGGGGTGAAGATGGTTAATTGTCAATGCTGATATCATGAATTGATTCGAGTCAGACAACCATTGATTACCTGAAAGTACTGAACAGCTGTCTTGTCCTAGTGTGGGACTCTTCGGCAGTGTACATCCACGACCCCATCAGGAGTCGAATTCAGGATCATCTGGCTTCGTGGCAAACGCTTTACCATTGGACTACTGAATCGGCTCCTAGCGGTTGATATTTGTAATTCAGTCAATTCGTGATACGTTTGCGCTACCTCATCCATGTCATCGGTGGGTAACTGCCTGACACCCGACACGGTTGAACTCCACTGGTCACGTATTCAAACTAGAACACTAGGAACTACCTCAAGGAGACAGTCACTGGTGAGTTGATATTAGTTACAATCGGGGGGGGGGAAGGTCTTGAAAATATTTAATTGTCAATCCTGATATCCAGTTCATCCAGGTAATCAATGGTTGTCTGATTAGGAACAATTCTTCATTTCACGATTAACAAGTAATTAGTACAATTAAAGTTACCTATGCCGACTGGTAACATTAACTCTCCATCATAAACATTTATTTACTGTACAGTTTTAGTCCACTACAAATCAACGGGAAGATACAAGCCTATTCTGAATTACATAAAGTCGATGTTAAAAATATCTAAATTATGAAGAAAAATGAATAGGTGAAATGATTCACATATTGTTAAATCCAACAGCAGTTACCAAAAGCTGAAGGTCTCATTCAACATGAACTTTCTATCCAAGCGACTATGATTAAAGTGTATGAAATTTCATTCATGTGAACATACATACAATTTTTATCCTCATTTCACAAATTTTTCACATTCATTCACATCACAGTAACATATACGATCGTGACTCACTTTAAGTCACCTTGACCCAAATGACATGATATGATACAATTAAACTGATATTTTGATTGTACTAACTTATTTTCGTTTGTAATTGGATACTGTGGAGATTGTTGAATGTCAATTCGATATAATGAATTGGTCTGAATTGCATAAACACTGAATAACTTTTTCGTCCTTGAATGAAACTCTCTAGCAAGATGCACCCACGACCCAGTCGGGGATCGAACCCACCAACTTCTGGCTGCGTAACGAACACTTTACCATTGGACCACTGGGACGACAACTAACAGTTGATGTTTGTAATTTAGTCAATTCATGATATTTTACGTGACCTCATCGATTGCTATCGGTGGGTAACTGCCTCTCACCTGACACGGATGAACTCCACTGGTCACGCCTTCTCACTGGAACTCCAGGAATTTCTTTGAGAAATTAGTCACTAGTGAGCTGATATTGGATGTAACTGAGTGCAGTGGATTTGTTTCATTGTCTCTTATCTAATCCTATGTTGATTCAATTTAGTTATTTATTTATTCTTTGAAGAAGCGACTTATACTTTGCCTCAAAACTTCAGAAATTTTAATTTCTGCTGATTGAATCTGCAGATAGTTTATTATTTACCGTAACTATAACCAGCGTATTTGTGTGTAGAGGGTGACTACCGTATTTACAGTATGTAAACTACACATAGACGCATATATTCTTTCATTCATGACATGCTCAGAAAACGACGTTGGAAATGGATAGGACATATATTGCGGAAATCATCAGACTGTATCACGCGACAAGCATTAATTTGGAATCCTGTTGAAAAACGGAAAAAAGGTAGGCCAAAGAACACCCTGCGTCGAGAGCTGGAAGCAGACATTAGAAGGATGAATAGCGACTGGAAACAGCTAGAAAGGATTGCTCAGGACAGAGTTGCATGGAGAATACTGGTGAGCGGTCTATGCTCCTCCGAGAGGGGTAACAGGCGTAAGGAAGTAATGACATGCTCAGCAGTGATTCACTTATAATGACTTGTGTATTATGTACATATTCTACGTATGAGTAGACAATCATAGGGACATTTAAGTTCTTATTCATATTCATATTTGGTAATTTAATTTTTGGTTAATTTCCTGATGAACCTCGAATCAGATTGCCGAGTGTGATATTATAATTTTCTATTAATTTCATTTGCCGTGAATGTTTCACAAATCTAATTTATTAACGTGGTTTGCACACACTCGACGGTCAAGTTTCATGAATCTACCTGTTCTGTTTAGAGGGAAACTCCCAAAAAACCTACCCTTTTGATAAAAGAAATATCATACTGATTACATCCTTAGTACTAATTGAACAACATACTGTTTATTTGACAATTCTGAAAAAAAAACTCATAATTTGCCTAATCCAGTCGATGGACTGAAATAGTTCTTTGTTGATACATTTCAGTCTTAAGTAGATTGTCCACCCCATCCCTCTACCTCATCACTTCTCACAATCCAATGTAATCATCTTTTCATAAACGAATAGTTATTTTCAGCAAAACTAAACGAATAAGATTATACACCTTATATAATTTCTTTTTTATCAATTCACAAGTAATAAGGTCATATTCAGGTGACCTATTCATTCGTATAACATAATAATATGTATTCTAAATCATTTAAGTATGTATATAAGTAGCATCTTTTTAATCATTCGATTAAATCATTTCTTTCAAATTTATTTAATTGAAATACACACATATCAATCTATAATTGAGTTGTTAACACATTTAAGAATACAGATATAAATCTCATATGTTGAATTATTAACTATGAATATCTGCATATTTGTTTGAATGTATCAATTCAAGGTCAAATTTAAATGAGGTCAAAAAGAAATTCTACCAAGTTTAAAAAAAGCTTTGATACACACGCACACACACGTTAATACTTATTAATTGAATTGATGAAAGAATTATCAATCTTTTCCTATTTTTTTATTGTTCGTAATTATACAATAAAGTTATATCTAATATGCAAATTAATTGCGAACTGAGAAGAAGAAGGACAACTCTACTTTGATTGGTCACTTTCGTTAATAGCACTAATCAAAGTCTACTGATGATCCTGTTGTATCATGATGATCACTAGTTTATACGATTAGACATAACAAGGATTATGTCATGATGAAAGATGGTTTGAGAGGTGGGGGGAGGGAGAGTATTAGACATTTTTCCGTACTATTGGATACTTGTCAGGAAGACGTTTCTGTATTCTTTCAGGAAGTGATGCTTTTTGAAGAATTCACTTTCCGGTCACATTGTTTTATAGTTTACTATCACTATTATTAAACTTTTTGAGTACTATTCGTATGTATGCCTAACTAATGAGCACTAAATATCACGAATAGTTTTGGTTGATTCTCTTGAAAACCAACTTACCCCCCCCCCCAGTATAATATCGTGTTGCTCAAACTAGTAGCTGACGCGTCAGAATCTTATCACTGATCTTCACTTTAGTGAATTAGACGATCAAGATATCTGGTCGTTACTTAGTTACTAATCAATTTAAATATCGCTAACCCACAGTAGATAAATCGTGGTCCAGTTTGCTTGAAGGCAACATCCACAAAATTTGAAATTAAGTGGTATACAATCAAATCATTTTAAAGATTATAGTCCCTTCAATATTTCATTCACTCCTTACTGATGAGTATCAACTAGTATGAAATTGAGATCAAGAGTTTCCCTCTGATTACTCTCAAATCACTACTCACAATCACCTCTGTGATTAGTTATCCTGTTGTAAATTTGTTTCAACTGAATAATTATGAATACTGTATGAATTACTAAAAATGGCTTCGAAATAACCAAAGGATTCAATTAGAACCATTGAAGTTGTTAGCCGAATTCTTTTACTGTCTATCCAATGAAAAACGTTAAGCTAAACAGATTAGTAATTTTCAGTCTCGTTTGTTCAAGTTTCATTTCAACTTAATCGGGTTGTTCACAGCACATTGTGTTGAACACTTCTACACATTTGAGGACATATGTAAATATCAATGATATTTTTGGCAACTGGATTGTAAACTTTAATGAGAATAACACTCGAATAGACAGTACTTATCTACTAAGTAAGTGTGAGAATATTCCAACTTTTTGGATGCAACATAACTTTATGGATACCCTAAGCTTCAGTAATATTCAAGAATATAAATGAATAACTTACTTTAAGTTCATTGACTCCAGGATACAATCTTTTTAACAACCCCTTCCCGTCGATTTTTGGACTCATCAGTGTTCAACCCAATCGCTGGTAACTTCAAATCGCATATCATAGGAAAAGTGTTTGTTTTTTATAATAGAGACTTAAAAGCATTAGGAAAAGCCCAAAAGTGAATATAAGTTTCCATTCACATATTCATTATCAGAACCATCTAATATTATGTAATAAGGTATTCGAAAAAAATAACTATATTCAGATAATTTAAGCTTGAATGCTGTCACTTACTAAAGATTGTTGATTGAATTCGTCATAGATCAATGTTGGTTGGGTACCAGTAAAAATCAGGGAGTAATGGACAGCTGTTTCGTCCTATTTTTGGATTCCTTAGCAGTACGCACCCTACATTTGACCCCAGAGAATTCATTTTGACAGAGGCCTGCACCACTGGACCAGAAGTGATTGGTAGAATTCCTATTTTAATCAATTAATAAAAATATTCACAAATCACATTTATTTAACTAAAGACCTGTTTTTTAGTGACGTTTGTAAATCGATGGTTTTGTATAATCGAAATGAGTTTACCACATATGTTGAAACTGCCATAATCAGTTATTATACAACAGTATACAGTGAACGTCTACAATGCAGTGCAGTCAAACAAACCCCATAGAAAAACATACAGAAATATTAAAGTTAGGATTTGAGATTGAAATGAAAACCTCCATCCAAATTATTAAATGAAAGGAAAGATGAATAAAAGCACAGTATGCAATAAAAGTGTTTTAGATAACGCAATTCACATCAAGTAAGTATAGAGATAAGACTAATTTGTCTGAAACTGTAATAGCTAAGGGAAATTTAGTTCAAAATCAGATGGATATGCAATGTAGTAATACATCGGTTAATCACTAAGTACTGACTAAATAGATCCTAATTAAGTTCTTACATAATGCTCTTCGAGTTCTACCTCTAGTCTTTATTTATTCATTAATGAATAACGTAGAAACCGACGCACACGTGCATGGGTCAAAGTTGCCATACCAGATCAGTACGACGCGACCAAATTCACAAGATTCAGTAATAAGGAATGCAACAAACTAAAGTAAAAAGGAATCGTAGAGCCAAGGATCCAGCAGAACATGTAAAGTGAATACATTTTTACCATTATGGCCGATTTCGAGTCATGCCAACCAGTGTCTGTATTCACTAATCATGACTATCAGGTAGTTTACATCTTCCAGCATGGCTAAGATTGGCAGTCAAAGAGTTCATGGGCCAATACTAAGTTTTGCTTTGGCCGTCACTACCATTCTTCTATCCTACCTCAACCAGTACATTGTGACAAAGCAGGGATTGTTCAGACATACAAAGCACATGTTCCAGCCATCTGAGTACACGAAGGCTTACGACCTCTTCAAATGATTTGCCATTCTTTAATAGTACCCTATATCTGACATCCATATTATTTATTCACTCATTCTATTATATACAGCTGATACTATTCAGATTTCTATAGTGAAAAAAGGTAACTAATTTTTTTATTTTCATGGCCCATGTTTTGTATTCATAGGTTACAACAGAGCAGAATTCTGAACAGTAAACTCGAACTTTCGTTGAAAGAAGAATATCTAGTCTACTCCACAAATGATGTTAGGTGGTAAAAGTCAAACGAGTTTTCTAAATCCATGTACATGGAATATTAGTACGATAGGGGAGACAGGAAGAAACACGCAAATTACCGAGGAAATGAAAAGACACAACCTGAAGATATTTGGAATTAGTGAAACCTATTGGATACAAGCTAAACAGCAAAGATTATCCTTAAGAGAAGTGCTTTTTTACTACGGTCACGATAAAGAAAACGCCTTACACACACAATTAGTAGCACTTATCTTGTTTTAAGAAGCATGGAAAGCCCTTACAGAATGGGAACTTCATGGACCTAGGATCATTAAAGCATCCTTCAAAAAAAAGAAGGAGGAGATTACAAGGAGTACCATCCAATGCTATGTACCCACCAACGATAGCCACGAAGACGACAAAGACCAGTTCTATGAGATGTTGCAGTCAATCATTGATAAATGCTCAGCCAATGACCTGACCATTCTGATGGGACACTTCGACGCCAAGGTTGGAATCGACAACACCGGATTTGAAGACATCATGGGACGACAAGGACTGAGAGAAAGGAACAAAGACGGTGAGATGTTTGCAAACTTATGTGCATTCAACAAAATAATTATAGGTGGCACCGTATTCTTCCACAAACGCATATACAAAAACTGAACCACAATATGGAGGACCAAATCGACCACATCTGCATCAATAAGAAGTTTGAAAGGACCATGGAAGACGTAAGAGCAAGGAGAGGATATGACATAGCTTCAGATCACCATGTGGTGGTGGCTAAAATGAAAGTGAAGCTGTAGAAGCACTGGACACCTGGAGCAGCAGTATTACAAAAGTTTACCACAGTCTTTCTCCGGGATACTAACAACGCAACGAATTCAAAATAACTCACAACAATTAGTTCCATGCATTTCATGATATACTAGAAAAAGGTGGGAGTTTTATGGAGGACCATTGGGAAGAGAATTAAGAAACAATAACTTCAACACATCGGGAGATTTTCGGTCACAAGAAGCACCACCATAAATAATGGATTTCTGTTGGTACTCTGGACAAGATCCGAAAATGGAGGAGCAAAGAGTTAGCAATTATTAACAACCAAACAAGAACAGAAAAAGCCATGATACAGGCCGAATATGCAGAAGTCAACAAGCAAATGAAAAAAAGCATTACGTCAAATATGTTGAGGACTTATAAATGACAGCTGAGCTAGCTGCAAGAGAAACGAACATGAGGCACCTATACGATAGAACGGGGCAGCTAGCTGGGAAATTCTGTAATTCAGAACGGCTAATCAAGTACAAACATGGCTAACTAATCAATGAAGTGCATGAACAACGAAACAGATGGGTAGAACACTTCAAAGAACTCTTGAGTAGACCATCCTTTCTGAACCCACCAGTCATCAAAGCAGCATCCACGGATCTCCCTATAAACAGCGACCCACCAACAGTCAAAGTAATCAAGATGACCATCCATTCTGTAAAAATCGATCGTGTTTCGACCAAATCACGACTCTACGGTTCATTGTTGAATAATCAATCAAATGGAATTTATATCTTTACATTAACTTCCTTCACTACGAAGAAGCATTCGGCAGCGTAGGTATTATGGAGCCTTCTATGACATTATGGCGTACTCGATAAGATAGTCAACATCATACGGAACTCCTATGCCAGACTACATTGTAAAATCCTGCATGGAGGTCAACTCACAGATTCATTTGAAGTGAAGATCGGTGTCAGACAAGGCTGCTCACTCTTGCACTTCCTCTTGCTGCTGGTAGTTGACTGGATTATCAAGACTGCATCATTTCAAGACACTCTAGGAATACAGCGGACAACATCGATGTAACTGCATGACTTGGACTTTGCAGATGATCTAGCTCTCTTACCCCACACACAGCAACAAATTCAGATGAAGACGGATAAGGTAGCAGCAGCCTCCTCAGTCAACAGTAGGCCTCAACATACACAAATGGAAAGCAAGATCCTTTGATACGAAACAACAAACACTAAACTGATTTCACTTGACGGAGAAATTCTGGAAGATGTAGAATCCTTTACATACTTGGGCAGCATCATCGATAAACAAGGAGAGTCTGATGCAGATGTAAAGGCGCGAATCGGAAAAATAAGAGCAGCATTTTTACAACTAAAGGACAACTAAAAATCAAACCAACTGTCATTCAATATTAAATTCAGAATGTTCAATACGAATGTGAAGACAGCTCTGGTGTATGGAGCTGAAACTTGGAAAACTACGAAAAGCATCACTCAAAAGATACAAGTATTTATAAACAACTGTCTGCGTAGGATACTTCGGATCCATTTAACAGACGTCATCAACATCAACCTTCCATGGCAGATAACAAACTAACCGGATTCCAGTAGAGGAATAAATTAGGTAAAGATGATGGTGGTGGATAGGATACACATTGAGGAAATCACTCAATATAACAATGAAAGCCCTGTAAATAAAACAAACACTATAATGAAGTCAAATTGACATTACAACTAATGTTATGTTCCTAGAAACTTATTAAAAATAGGCTAAAAAATAATTTGTTCCTGTCTCTTTCAGACAAGTAACAATACAAGATAATCAAATACATCCAATGATTTCTTTGAAGACATTAGTAAATAATTAAATGTATTCATGTAGTGTAGTACATACATTAAGGAAATCATCAAAAAGTGTCACAATACAAGCTTACTTACTTACTTACGCCTGTTACCTCTCTCGGAGGAGCATAGGCCCCTCACCAGTATTCTCCATTCAACTCTGTCCTCAACAATCTTTTCCAGCTGTCTCCAGTTACTGTTCATCCTTTTCATGTCTCCTTCCAGTTCTCGATGCAGGGTGTTCTTTGGCCTCCCTCTTTTCCGTTTTCCAACAGGATTCCAAGTTAGTGCTTGTCTCGTGATACAGTCTGATGATTTCCGCAATGTATGTCCTATCCATTTCCAACGTCGTTTCCTGATTTCCTCTTCGACTGGAAGTTAGTTTGTTCTCTTCCGAGGTAGGCTGTTGCTGATGGTTTCCGGCCAACAGACAATTAATGACTTCAATAAATTTCACAATACAAGCACTAAAATGAAATCCTAAAGGCCAGAGGAAACGAAGAAGACCCAAGAACACATTGAGTCGGGAATTGGAGACAGACATGAAGAGAATGAACAGTACTTGGGAAGAACTGGAAAGGATAGCTCAAGAAAGAGTTAATTGTAGGATGTTGGTTATTGGCCTATAGAGTAACAGGCATTAATTAATTCTTGTAGTGCGTCATTATTGTGTAACTTATATATTATGCAACTAATATTTTTGTTAATAACAGTGTTAATTAATTGAAATGTATTTACATCTTTCCGTTGATTTATTTACTTTAAATAACACCTGAGAAATACCATTATATTGAGTCAATCCGCCTCAGATGTCCATACAGCAGCATAGACTGATCTATCTCAGTCCATGTTAGGTCGGACCACAAAGAAGTGTTACAAACTTTCAGAACTATGTTTGCGAACATTATTTCATTCATTCGAACTATCTGTAATGTTAACATTTTGTTTCTATTATTGTTACGCTCCGCTTTCCCTATCCTCCCGTTTAGCATAATTACTGTTATTATATTGTCTGTTGTTATGGCCTACAGTCAATTAGTTGTGTACAAGTTGTTTCTATTCACTACCACTATTTTCCTCGTTCTGTATTCATGTTAATTTTCTAATTGGTTTGCTGTGTGGTCTGATTTTATGTATATATAAAAGAATGCTTGAAATATAGATTCGATTCTGTCTGGCTGACCTATTGGCTCGCGTTCTTCTTATTTCGGCTTGGGACTAAGTGGGCACAGGGCAGACGCGCAATAACCAACTAGGCACTAGTAACTGGCACTCGGTCAACCCCAAACACCCCTCATCTTTCTCTCGTCATAACAGTCCATGACTAATAAATCGAAAGATCCAAATATATTCATATCACATATGCATATCCGTTGGATAAGTATGACTGTTTAGACTCAGTAGCCCTAGTTCAAGTCCTGACGTGAATATTAACACCAAGATTCAGGTACATCTAGTTGACAAGTTCTAAATAAGACTTAATGTACGTCTTTGATTCTGCTCACCAATCACAATCCAACTTAAACATTACATATGATTGATAGCTATATTGAGTCAATCTGTTCAGAATGTACATCTATGGCAAACAGAGACTAATCATTTTCAGTCTATAACTAATCAACAGAAAGATACAAATCCATCTTAAGTAACATTATTTGTTTGTTTCTTTTTAGTTAAATGATAAGTGAATATTTCTGTGAACAGTTGTTTATTTTTGTAAAGAAAATTGATAGAAAACTGTAAAACCTACATAACTTGTATTGAATCTCTACTTCTATACACAATAAACAACAATAAACATGGTGAATAAGTTGGAAACAAAGTTGTATTGTTCTCTTTTTATCGTAGAAAAGATTGTAAAATCTTTAAAAAAAAACAAAAAAAACATTAAGGTATTCAATTCATCATTAGAATGTCAATGTGTATGCTTAACTGTATCAGTTAGAAAGAGTTACTTACCTTACAGAGTTGGCTAATGTATAACTTCAATTGATAAATACTAATTAAATGAATATATTACTTGAATTGTAAATGAATTAACAATAACAAAAGAATATATTGAAGAAGTAGCTGAAGATATGATCGATGAAATTAATCTATGTGCAATATATTAAGCAAATAACCACTATACTACTAAGATTATAATTGCAGTTACTATTACTAAAACGATGACTACCACTACCACCACCATCATCATCATTATGACTACTAATACTTATACTACTACTAGTAAGACGACGACTACGACTGCTACTACTACTACTACTACTACTACTACTACTACTACTACTACTACTACTACTACTACTACTACTACTGCTACCTCCACCATCACTTATGCTACTACGACTACTAATACTACTACTACTATTTCTAATAGTAATATGTATCATCCCTGAATATCTGTTTGCTTTTAATGCTTATCTTAGTGTATTGACTATCGTCAGTTGTTCAGATATGTTTACTTGTTTATTAATGCATTAATGAATAATGTCTATCATCTTGTGTAAATAGGTTATTTCAATTAGTATTGTATAGTTGACAGATACATACATAGAATACTTTCAATAAACTTACTGTAGATACATGAATATCATATACAATTTTCTATAGTAACATATAATTAACTATACAAACTATTGGTTACATTAATTGTTTTAAAAGAAAATAAACAATGACACTATCGATTTTCTTTTTGTGCATACTGTGATTTACCTAGACAACTATTGAAAAATAATTTATTGATTGAATAAATGATTGATTTTTTTTGTCAATGCTGATATCACGAATTGATTTGAATCAGATAACCACTGATCATCTGAAGGCACTAGACAGCTCTTTCGTTCCAGTATGAGACACTTCAGCAGTGCGTATCCATGACCCAGTCGGGGAGTGAACCCAGGACCCTCTGGCTCCACGACAAGCGCTTTATGATTGAACCACTGAGTTAGCTCCTAACAGTTGATATTTCTAATTTAGTCTCATAGTACGACGAAACAGCTATCCAGTGATTCCAGGTGATCAATAGTTGTCTGATTCAAATCGATTCGTGATATCAACATTGACAAATTAACTATCTTCACAACAACCCCCTTAATTGATTTCTTTGTTGAAACAATAAAAATAATCAAACAAACATATTAAGATGTTTCACATTTATCTTTACAGTTAATCTGGAAATCGTATTTTGTAAGTCACCCGCCATTTGTAAACAGTTCCAAAGATAAACTATGATATTTAACCTGTTGAATGTACATTTATAAATTCATTTGTTCCTATAGGATAAACTATGCTGATTGTTCAATTCGTATTCATTTCAAAAGTGTTTAACAATACATTCAAGCCAGGTTAAAGTAAGTTAATAGTGGTTACATTAAAAGTTCACCAGTAGAGTATCTAGTTAACATCGACCATCAGATTAATAATAATAATAATAATAATAATCTTTCAAAGTAATGTCTAAAGTAAGTGTAAACCTATCAAAAGTATTATATTTCTGACTGTTATGTATTGTTGAAGCTGTTGCAATACGCAAAGAGAAACTGGAAGTATGTTTGTTCATTCATTCATTCATTTAATTATAGATCTAGTTACTAAGTCTTTATATGATATAATCATTTAACTGTTTTTTATTTCCCTCTTTACACTTATTATTACCTACTTTACAAATGTTCATTATTCATTCTTTCACATTTTCCTACATTAGTTACTTGAATTGTTCATTTGAACTTGTACAGTTTTGTAAATGAAATCACCGAAAAGAGATCACTTCAACTGAATCACATTGTCATCTTTGTACATTGATCTCAATCAATATAAAAACTTGACGCTAATGGGGGGGGAGGGCGGAATCTGTAATGTTTAGTGATGAGGTGTTTCGCACTAAAACGAAACGATTATCCAGTGCTCACTGGTTTTCACTAATACCCTGTCAACATCAGTCTGTAACATATTCAATCAAATAAATTGTGAGAATAATTAAATGATGAGAATTGATGATTGTTTAAAATTTATGTATTTAAATTGGCGCTTATTTCAATTTTAAGAAATACATACCATCTAGTAGATTGTTTTGTATGTTCATTTTGATTTCATATGAATGTGTTATGCAAGAAGGAAATACTTGCATACGATAAACATGGAAATCGGACTGATCGCGGCTTGGTGACAGTTACTCACAAATCTAATTATTTGATTCAAGCGTTCCCACCTCGCCTTTATCCTAATGAATGGATATTAAAAAACAGAACAGCTTATCAATAAATGTGAGATATCTTTCATTGTAAGAAATACACTTATAAACAAAATATGTACTTACTTACTTAAGCCTGTTACCACTCACAGAGTAGCATAGACCGCTCACCAGTGTTCTCCATTCAATTCTATCCTTAACATTCCTTGCCAACTGTTCCAAGTTGCTGTTCATCCTTCTAATGTCAGCTTCAAATTCTCGACGCATTCTGTTCTTTGGATTTCTTGTCCGTTTCCCAACAACATTCCAAGTTAAAGCTTGCCTCGTAATGCAGTCTGATGATTTCCGCAATGTATGTCCTATCCATTTCCAACGTCTTCACCTGATTTCCTCTTCGCCTGGAAGTTGGTTTGTTCTCCCACATAGTAGGTCATTGTTGATGGTTTTCGGCCAACAGACATTCATTATTTTGAGTAGACAGTTGTTTATGATTACTTGTATCCTCCTGATGATGTTTGCATTAGTTCTGCACGTTTTAGCTCCATATAGAAGAACTGTCTTGACATTCAAATTGAAGAGTCTGACTTTGAGGTTGGTTGACAGTTGTTTGGAGTCCCACATGTGTTTTGAATTGTAGGAGTGCTGCTCTTGCTTTGCCAATCTTTGCCTTTACATCTGCATCGGATCCTCCTTGTTCATCGATGATGCTTCAGAGGTGCGTGAAAATATCCGTTTCTTCTAGAGTTTCTCCATCAAGTTCAATCTGGTCGGTGATCTCTGTGTTGAATTTAAGAATCTTGTTCTTTCCCGTATTTATGTTCAGGTCTACTGACTCTGAAGTTGATGCTACGTTGGTTGTCTTTACTTGAATTTGTCAGTGTGTATTGGAAAGAAGAGCTAGATCATCCGCGAAGTCCAAATCATCGAGTCGCATCCTACTTATCCATTGAATTCTGTGCTTCCCCTCAGATATGGAAGTTTTCATGATCCAATCAACCACTAGAGAGAAAAGGAAAAACAAAATATGTGAAACAGTATAATCAGGGTCAAAGTTCATTAAACATCACCAATGATCATTAAAGATCGATTTCGTAGGTAGGTAATTTATCAATTATTGACTACCATATTATCATGTTATTACGTAATACATGGAAGGTGAGTTTACTTTATGGTAGTCAGTAATATGGTTGCTATCAACCAATAAATGTTAATGTTTAAGAAATGAGAGAATTTAAATACAACAAATTAATGTATGATTTTCGTAGTTTTGTGAAGACTGGCACTTAATTTTGTCATTTGTATTCATCACAGATTGATCTCAATTGAGTATAACTGAAAACTAGAAAGCACTGGAAAATTGAATCATTTTAATATGGGACTTCTGAGAAGTATGCAACCTTGCTTTCACCAGGTAATCAGACACAAGACTTTTAGATGTCACAATGAACAGCAAGTCATTATCACCACCGACCCGACATCCAATGGTAGAATTTCCACTTCTCTCAGTAAACGTTCACTGTGACACTCGATGGCTGTTGGTTCAAATCCGGCTCCAAAGGAGGATGTGCACTGTTGGAGAGTCCCATACTGAGGAGAGAAACAGCTGTTCAATGCTATCCGGTTTCTACTGATACTCAGCTGACAGCTCTGTGACGAATAATTTACCAAGGTAGTGGTAAAGTAACAACTGTCTCTTTTATTAAGTACATAGATTTGACTTAAATCTTTTGATAATTATTACTTCATCGAACTGTAGTGAATTAGAATGCCTTTGTCTGTTAATTAACTCAAAAGATGGAAACAATATTGATAGTGTGACGGCTATCATTTCACTATATGCAATACCCTACTTCATCCACTGAAATGGGTCGGTAACTATTTTATATTCGATATGTTCTCTCTTCATTAGGTTTGAAATTATCTTTTGAAGTCAGTCATAAATGAGCACATGTTGAAAGTGTTTGTAGGTTCTTATTGTTTTTGTTGCTATGCTCTTCTGTTACTAAATATTTTTCCTAAGAAATTTCCCTTGTAAATTAGTATTATTGTTGTGCAGATTGTAGCTAACAAACGATTCACTAACTTGTTTCAATTCTTAAGTTATTTTGTGACTAGCAAACGGAATCCAAGACACGCATTTCATTCTATTTGGAACTCATTGACTGGATGTACCTGCATAGCAATATTGATTTCACACAGGGATTCGAACTTAGTCCATATCATGCCAAACGCCACCCGCGTTTACCACTAGACTACTGATATAAGTTCATCTTAATTGGTTCATTTCATTTTGCCATTTTTCAAATTTATCCTTTAACTACATTCATTTCAACAACATTTTAATTTAACTACTTTATTTAACTTACTAGTCATTAAATAAACTTGAAGAGATTAATAAATGATTTCAGTTATTGAAATAATGAAACTGATTCTTTACTAATCACTTCAGTATAACTTTCAACAGGAGAACGAACACTGGCATACACAAACACACACACACACACCCATGAATGTATACCAAGACAGTGGAACAAACCTTAATCCAACAATTCATTCAATCAAGTATTCATTCATATAACTTCATATCAGTTACTATCGGCCAAATAGAATATATAATTGACTATAGAAGTAAAACTATACGTACCTCTCTCTCTCCCTATATATATATATATATATATATATATATATATATATATATATATATATTGAGTAATATATATATAATGTATACATATGTATGTATTATTGATTATGGTAATCAATTCGTATACATCGCTTATAGGAATGTAAATGAACAATGATTAGAGTAGTGAATGAATGAGTACTGTAGTAGGAGAGTATGTGAGTAGAGAAGTAGAAAGAGTGTTGGTTTCTTCAAATAGGTATGTTTCATAGAAAGATTTGATTTGATTTATCACAAGGGAAATAACATTATTTTTTTTATTAAGGATTGAGTGGTAGGAGCAAACATCTATATGGTTACATGGATATTAATAGATGTGAATACATTACAGTGTACATTGATGTTATCATTTGCCGGTGGTGTTTCTTCTTCTTCTTCTTCTCCTTCCTCTACTTGTTCTCCTAATGAATAGTCTTTTGTCATCAGTAAGTATTTAGTTAATAATTTTAAAAAGAAGTACAGTAGGATACAGTTAAATGAGGAATATATAATATTTTGATTGTAGTAGGTTATTTTAAACAATTATCTGACTAATATAAGGCATTACAAGGAATACTTGATAGATGACATGTCAATATATGAACAGCAGGCATCAGTGAATCTGTTGACGATCACATCTGTGACTTATTATTGTTGATGATTGACTGTCAAGTTACGTATACCGATTTATCAATGAAGTGCTTCATGTAAAAATGCTTGGTTCGACCTTGGAGTTCATTAGTTTCTCCTAGTAATCTTTCTATTAGTAATAGAGTAAATTACACTACTGTAATTGAACTAAGGTGGCTTGTGGATATTGGTATTAAGTTTTAATTGTTTGAATTTGTCACAGATTGATATTGATAGGAAACCAGTGAAAACCTTAGAGCACTGGACAGTTGTTTTCTCCTAGCATGGGATTTCTCAGCCAGTGCACACTCTGGATTTCACACCAGGGGCTTCGGGTTAGCCTAACCCACTACACTACTGGGCCATCATCCAATAGTAGAATTCCTACTTGCATCAGTTTGTCGTATACTGCGATGTTTACTTACTGTCATAGGTGATAACTCTCTCGCTCCCGACAAATCTGAACACCATCAATCACGACTTCTCACTAGAGCTTCGGGAACATTCTGAAGTTAGTCACTAGTTGGATGTTTGTTTTAATTGAATTAAAGTGGTTTGTGGAGACTGGTAATAAGTTTCAGTATTGGTTTTCTTTTCGTTTGCGCGAAAACAGAACAGTGATTTCCTTTCACGCTTATAATGTGTATGTATCCGCATTAAGGCATGGCAATGATTGATCATTTTGATTGTAGCCTGTATAACATTACTTTTAATTACATTATCAATAAGATATTTTGAGACTGATTTATCACTAGGTAGTCACTAATTTTATGTTTTTTAAAGTCTCAGATTCCAATCGAATTTTATCAATCAATATACAATCTACTCAACTAACTACTAACGTAGTCACCAAGAAACTCCTCTTCATAAACATATACTGTTGACACCAAGCCTTTTCCCTCTATAAAATACTGTTGTTGAGCTATTTCAGCTGTGATTGATAGTACGAATGGTTGGCAGTACTTCAGATGTCTCAACAGTAAAATCGCAGACTATCCTTCAAGATTACAGGGACTACTCTTTTCCGACGAGTATCAACAAAAACGAAACACATGTCGATCATAGTTTACTACGATCAGTTCTATGCAAACCAAAGGATAAGATGATAAAAGAAGACTAGCTGAACGTTATTTGTCAAACGAACTACACCAACTATGACAAAATATTACTTTGGATAAAGTGACCAACCACTTCATCTCCGCCTACACGAATATTAATTAGCTGTCATACACGACAATATATCTTCGCTTATATTAATACTTGTTAACAATCCTTGTCACAGAGACTTGACTGGGTAAACGCGAGGATTTAAGACAGAGGAAACTCAAAGAAAATCAGACAATTCTTAGACGCTCGACACTCACTTCATTCAGCAATTAACAAACATATTGAAAAAGATTCAACTTGAGAATCAGCCATGAAACTAATAGACAACAACAATACTGTAAGTCTGAATATGGAGTAAGAGAAATCAAATAAATAAATGAAAAATGGTAAGATAAGTGCTTTTAACAATCACGGAGTCTCATAGTCAACAGAACAAGTTGTTGAGAAAATCTCATCACTCATTTCGATCAGAAGTTTGAACCGATGTCATCATTCGGAATCACGGTGAAAATCCTACAGTTGAATAATCCAATTTAGAGAATCCAATATAACTGAGATCATATTGGTTTACGAAATCTCATCAAATTTAACTTCTAACAAAGTTCCAAGACAAAAATAGAGTAGAAACTACTTTGTTCACAAGATTTTCATTCAACAGAAATACAAGTAACTTGATTTAGTTTCTTTGAGCATTTGGTTTTTTTGAGTTACTTTTGTTATGTTTCCCGACTTATGACCTATGACTGCGTAAGTTGTATTCACTTTAAGCCACGTCACTAGTTGTTATGTATTGTGAAAATACACAATCCCCTTGATGATTGCTAATCACTGTTTCAGACACGTCTGCCCCACGGCTACCAGTCTCCCAAGCCGAAATAGAGAAAACAACGATTGACTAGCCCAACAGACAGAATCAAAATTGGATCGGATCGTATTTCAGTCACGCCTTTATATATACACAAAATTAGATCACACATTGAACCAATTAGGAAATTAATATTAATACAGAACTAAGGAAATAGTGGTAGTGAATAGGGACAATGTAGTCCATAATAAGAGACAATATAATAACAACAATAAGTAAACGGGAGGATAGGGTAAGAGGACCGTAAAAATAATAAAAATGTAATGTTTACACTAATCATGACCAAAATAAATGAATTAGTTCTGTAAATCATAGTTTTGGAAGTTTATCACTCTTCGTCAGTGGCATGATATAACAACTTTCACCTTAATTCACTGTCCAATCCATATTATTTCATGATTTCAAATTCAAAAACTATTCCCTAACACTTAAAACTAATTAGAATAAGAATATTAGTGATTAGCTCTATGTACCGTATTGGGATGACCTATAGAAATCTCAATAAAGCTTTCAGGAACCTTGAGAGAATTGAATGTTGCTAGGGTTTGCGGGTTAAAATGATACCTCGATAACAGCTAACAAACTTATGACCAGCAACACAATAACAGGTGAAGTAACCTATTTCTTTTCACCCTAGCCCAGCTAACTAGAAGAAGTTCAATGACAACAAGAAGCGTTTAGCTCAGACGAATAACAAGTACTCAACTCAAACGTATATACACAAAAAGAAAGAACATTCTTGGAAGTGTCACAAAAAGCGTAGTAAACTAAACAATAGACCAATAAGATTTAATGTCCTACCAAGTAAAAAATATAACCTAAAGGTGAAATGGGAGCATTTTGGTGCGAAAACGAGAAATTCAAATTTCCACATATGAATCCCAGAAATAATAAATTTACCAAAAAAAATTCTGAGGATCTAACATCTCCAACAAATGTATTTCATTCAATTATTACCCAATAGAATTTTTAACAGTTTTGAAGTAATATCTAATTGATCTACAATCTATTCTCTGTCTTCTAATTTGAATAAGTTTACTTATACAAGTTTAAGAGTTACTAAGCAATAACTCTAAAATCTCAACTACAAGACATATTATGACGTAATTCGTAAAGTTTAATCATACTGTGTATATGATACTTACTCAATAATAACAGTGAATAACGGTAACGTGGAAATACTGAACTGCTTGAAATTAATAATGTCAATCATTAGATATTAGTGGATATTCTAGGCATTCATTGTAAAGCTTGAATATCTTGGCTTCAATACTTGATGGTGCCATGAGTGTATACCGTAAGTGAGGAATCACCTACTAGAACAAAATGAATATCAGAAGTCAAATCCTCATTTTCAAAAGTTGTTATGCAGGTTTAATTATGATAACAGTTCAGATTGAACAAATATCTTTGTCAAATTGAGATAGTTTTGGGAGATTGGTACTACGTTTTTAGTTGATTGAATACTTCATAGATTTATGTTAGCAGGGTATCATTGAAAACCAGAGAGTACTGGACAGTTGTTTCGTACTAGTTTGGGACTCTTCACTAGTGCGCCCCCCCTAAATTCCGCCTTTAGGGGCTTCCGGTTGATGAACACCTTACCCTTCGCGCCAGTGACCTAGCAACCAATAGTAGAATATCTTTGTCTATAATCCCCTAACTATAGAAACGAAAGTACAAAAACGAATTAAATTATACCAATAAATAAAATGAGTTGGCTTTTGTAGAGATTAGTATTTAATTTTGTTTTTTGTATTCATTGCAGGTTGATTTTAGTTAATTACGAATGTAAAAGAGGGGAGATTAGATGTTCATATTGCACTCTTGAGTACTGCATATTATCTGATCAACAAATCAAATAGAATACTTGAATGTTTCCTGATAAACGTGTAACTCTAGCACCATCAAGATGATCAGAATTCAACAACAAGATTCACATTTCAATAGACTTATTTTATAGTTCGATGATCAGTTAACATTACACTTTTGATATGTCTAAACACCATCAATCACAAATTTCCAGCATTGAAACTAGTCACTAATGAGTTATTCATTATAGCTGAGTTCTAGTGACAGGTGGAGAGTAAGATTACTTATTTACTTACGCCTGTTACCCCTCTCGGAGGAGCATAGGCCGCTCATCAGTATTCTCCATTCAACTCTGTCCTCACCAATCCTTTCCAGCTTTCTCCAGCTTCTGTTCATCCTTCTAATGTCTGCTTCCAGTTCTCGACGCAGAGTGTTCTTTGGCCTCCCTCTTTTCCGTTTCCCAACAACATTCCAAGTTAATGCTTTTCGCGTGATACAGTCCAATGATTTCTGCAATGTATGTCCTATCCATTTTCAACGTCGTTTCCTGATTTCCTCTTCAGCTGGAAGTTGGTTTGTTCTCTTCCAACGTAGGCTGTTGCTGATGGTTTCCGGCCAACATACATTCAATATTCTGCGTAGACAGTTGTTGATAAATACCTGTACTCTCCTGAGGATGTTTGCAGTAGTTCTCCAGGAGAGTAAGATAGTTATCAATAAAGGCATCGACTAATTTTTATGCATATATCGAAATTGACTAAAGTTGTAATCCTTCCAGTGGACGTTGGTTATCTCAATAATTTCTATGGTTAAATGTATGTTGCGAAACCTAAAGGTTTTATACTTGATTCCCTAACCTGACAATTGTGCATACTACCAAAGAGTGGCATATATTCAATGTTACATAGTTTACAATGGTACCTAACTTAGGTCAATCTGTATCGAATTTAAATAATAAATTCAATATCATATAATGTAACTTACTTGTTTATCAGGTAATGTATTCCTTATGAGGAAATACTCACGAATTCATCATAATATGCCACCTATGTTAAGCTTAAATAAGTTTTCGTTCACTCTCTCTTTAGGGTCATCATGTCTACTACTGTCAATCTAGTTTCTGTTAGGATCTTTCGAATTATCCCTTTCAGAATGTTAGAGATGCATTTAAATTGCTGAAGTTTAACTCTGCTAATCAACACTCGATAGAATCATCTGGAATGATGACTTATCATGTATTTGTTGAATGATTCAAGCCGTTTAAATGCGATAGATCTTCAAAGAATAATTTCTGTCCAAATAAATTATGAATACCGATGATGTACAGTGTCTAAACATACTTTCTGAAGTAAAGCTTTGCTTACAATTTCGCCTACATTGTATATATTCTAAGTTTGCAGTTAAAGAATTCTGAGGACCGTTAGACATTCTAGTAAATGACTTTTCAGTTTCATCAAGAAGATGGATGCTATACATCACAATAGATTTTGATTTATCAAAAAAGAAACCTCAGGAAATTAATTAATCAGATGAAACCTAGTTTTTTTTCTGTCAGTCAGTAACAACATAGAACTTGTTACATGCTTACATCAGTTCAAGTTGCGAAGCCCCAATTAGAAGAAAATGATGAAATTGTCAGACCAAATCTCAGAGTAGTAGAGTTAGTTACAGAGTCAGTATTAATAGAGAGAGTCAACGATCAAAAATAAGGTTTACGAAGATATAATTCATTAAAAAGAAAATTATAATGAATTTAGAAACTTAAAATTTGGTGAAAGACAAGAAATTGATGCGCCTGAGTCATTCCAAACGATTTTGAGCCATGTCACCCAAATTCTCTAACCATTGGTTACGATCATTACGGGAACCCCAACCGAGTAGCCTGCACTTATTAACGTGGCTCAAGTTGATTGTCAATGACTTCATGGACTAAGGCTATGTTATGATTTGATCGTCCTTAGCTTTCTTTTAACCTACACCTACTTCAGACAGCATTGTTCGTTGAAGTAGGCGTGGCTGGGCATACGTAACCCATCTCCTAACCACTTTAGCTGATGAAGATTTACTACCTCATCAATGGATTTAGCATACTTACCTAGTACTCTATTCTTAACCCACATATTGTTTACTCGGTGGTCCCAGCAAACACTAGCAATGCTTGTGTCGGTGGAAATTATTCGCTTGTCACAATTACTGGTCTGGAATTCTTTACAATGACTGACTATTCTTAATAGCATGATTAAAACTCCATAACGGTTACTTTACAAATTACCGAAAGTAACTATACACTTAGGGTTCCTTGAAAGAAAATTTGAAGTTTAAATAATAAGTGAAATGATGATCTACTGAACTGAGAAAGACTCTATTGATGAATTCGAAGGCAATACACAAATCAAACTTCTAGAAAAATTGATTAACGAATATTTCAGGAGAAACTTATTCTCTTGTTATATTTAAGTTGGAATGTGACTGGCAAGTGGAATGCATGACGCGCGTTTCGTCCTATTTGGGACTCATCGGCTGGACGTACCTGCATCTAAATTAATCTCTTGTCTTTCGAATCGACGTCTTTATCTTGAAAATGATTTGTTACTTTTGTATTGATTAGTTCACTCGAATAACTCTTTCAATGGTTTACTTTCATTGTTTCCAGAAGTTTCTACTTTATGAAAAATTGCAGATAATCGTACTAGTACTCACTCTACTGTTCATAATTAACCAAACGTCTATGAAGAATTTACATCAATTCAATCTTGTTGATAGTTCAATTATTGATAATTTTCTAAGTTAAACTGTAGCTATTGATATATGGTATATACATACATTCTTTTGAAGTATAATCAAAAGTGACCAAATTCAGTCAGTCAGTTAGTCAGTCAGTCAGTCAGTCACGACGTAGAACTTGGTGCATGCGTACATCACTTCAACTTGCCATGCCTCTATTAGCAGATAAAGATTAAATTGTCAGATCAAATCTTAGAGTAGGGGAGGTAGTAGTAGTAGTAGTAGTAGTAGTAGTAGTAGTAGTAGTAGTAGTAGTAGTAGTAGTAGTAGTAGTAGTAGTAGTAGTAGTAGTAGTAGTAGTAGTAGTAGTAGTAGTAGTAGTAGTAGTAGTAGTAGTAGTAGTAAGTACTAATGGTAAGGTATAGAGATCAGAGATAAGAGGTGATTAAACTAAAACATACTGTCAGTTCATTTAATCATTGACTGTTGATTTTCATCATGTTGATTGATTCCGACAATTTAATTAGAATTTATCAAGTGGTATATGTAATCCCTAAGTGGAGATATCAGGTGATAACGGTACAGCAGTACAACTGCATTCATTCTTTGCCTTCTTCTTCTTCTTCTTTTAGATTGTTAATTTCAGTAATCAGTTATGCACATATTTGTTTCATTAAAGTGTATCTTTGCATTCAGCTTTTTAAATTTGAAGTTATCACGCTAACATGAGAAGATAACTTAAACTGACATTTATACGTGTGCCAAATTCTATGATCTCTTGACGACTGCCTTTGAGGTATAAATCATTTTATTTGCATAAATTACCCTGTTATTACTATTAAAAGCATATGATTTATGTACTCAAGTATGTATTCCTTATAGTCTACTATTGTCTATTAACTATTCTGTCTTACATTTATGACAGTCAGACAATCACAGAATAACTTTACATGCTACTACTAGTAGTAATACTACTATAAATACTAGTAATAATAATAATAATACTGTTACTATGTTGTATTAATAAAAGCCAGTGAGCAAGTGAAATAAATGAAGTAGTATGTGGTTGAATGAGTGAGGTAAGTGAGTGAGTGAGTGAGTGAGTGAGGTGAGTAAAAAACATCACTGATTTAGTTTTTATTGTTATTTAGTAAAAGAATAAAAAAAAGGATTTAGAAATAAAAGAGTAGAAAGTAGTGAAAGCTTAAACAAAATGTTACTTCCGGTTAAATTATGAATTCGAAAATTTGAGTACAAAAGTTGAACCAAGTTTTTATGTTAATCAATAACCGATTTGTTGCTGAACGGTTTCTCTTATTTTTTTTTTGGGGGGGGGTTGAATATGAATCGGATCAATCAATAAGTAAATCAAGAGTCAATTGCCTTCCTATCAAATACTAGTCTACAGTGGGTATGATTTGGAATTAATATACTTAATTGGAATAAATTACTGTAGTGAATTGACTGGGATTGGAAATATCCACTGTTAGGAATCAGAATAGTAGTTAAGTGTTCATCGTAAAGACTGAAGACTCTGAGCTCGATTGAATACCATTAGAAATGAGAGAGTAATGAACATTTTTGCTTAGTTTAGATCCAATAAAAGATAGAAATCGCTACTTTCGGCTAACATGACAGATGTTTAACACTGTTAAGGTTAGTAATGCCGATGGCTAAATTTCCGCCTTCGTAAGTGATGATGGATAGTAGGTACATTAAATTCTAGAATGTTCTAAACAAACAGGTTTTATTTTAATGTTTTAGTAATGACGGATTCGTTGAATTGGATAGTTTAATGGCATCGCTTTCATTGTCATTCTTTATCACGATCTTAGAAGTGCTGTGTAACGCATTCGAAAACTAACATTAACTTGTCTTAGTTTCACGTTTGTATCAGTTTTTATTCTGATCATTTGATTTGACATTTTTTCCTACAAGTAGATCAGATTCTCTCTCTATCTCACTTTCTAGCGCATAACCCACTTTGAGTCTAGGCATAAACTACTAAAAGTTGAATAGTATAGGGGATTTGGTTATTCTAATAAATATAAGGCTATTGAATTGAGATGATTTGTGGGGATTAGTATTAAGTTTTTAAATGGTTGAATTCGTCACAGATTAGTGTTTGTAGGGTAACGTTGAAAGCTATTTCGTCCTAGCATTAGAGTCCTCAACAGTGTGGATCCACGATCACACCAAGTATCTAACTGACGACCCTCTGGCTGTATGCCGAATGCTTTGCTATGAGGCCAGTAAGCCGGACGGCATTCAATGCTCGATATTTCAAATTCGGCCGATTCGTGATAAATTTGCGCGACCCCATCTATTGTCATCGGTGGGTAACTCCTTCGCATCCGACGGAGGTGAACTCCACTGGTCACATTTTCTAACTGGTCCAATGGTAAGACTTCAGCCACGCAACCGGGGAATCTTCAGTAAGATCTTTGATGAAGAGTCCTGCACTAGAACGAGACAGCTATACAGTGCCATCTCCTGCTGATCAGTGGTTGTCTAATTCTGACCAATCCGTGATATTAAATTATAAACATAGATCCAATCTGTTAGTTTATGCACAAGTAGTTAACTGTAGAAAGCCAATAATAATGACATGAAACACGAAGTTATATGATCAGTGGAGATCAGTAGTAGATGGTGGTCTGAGAGTAGCCGGCAGCAAACAATGAACATACGTTTCATGTTCTTTGGCACTCATTAGTAATGCGTACTTGCAATATTTGAAGGAACTTTCGCTTCTATGTGCATTTAATCCCCGGTCACCCAGTTCCACATTCTTCAACCATTAACATTGGGTATTCGGCTGAGACTAACTCTTTGTAGGACTGTCATGTATATCTTGATTGGTCAATGTGTAGTAACCAAGTAGACCTAACGAATAACCAATTGATCACCACCCAGTGATAGAAAAAGGTTAAATCATCAGTCGTATAATAAGGTCATTTAAATCGATTGACTTCATACTCAGAAAATAATCAAAGTGCTTACTTAACGTGGAAGTAGACCTTAAACATGCAATTTTTCTGAATGATAATGAAGATTCAACCATCAAACTATTCAGAGTTCTTTATTGAAGAACTACTATTTAAATAAACAACAAGAAGAAATTTGTTAGATTACTCTAGAAATGTTACTTATGTTGCTGTAACCAACCTCCAGAAAGCTAAATACAATAACTGATATCATTAATAAACTAACAGAAACTACTGCTACTAATGATCAATCAGTCACAAACAAAACAGAACCGAAAGCGTCTTCGAATTAATCCAAGTTACAACACCGAACTAGCACGACGAGATCAAATTTACTGAATTAAAACAATATAATTCAACAGAAAAGAATAAAGTAAATGTATGCATGAAAGAATAAAAGAATGAATAAATTTGAAGCATTGTGATCAATTCTGAGCCATATCACGCAGTATCTCTAGCCCCTCATCGTGATTTTCACAGTAATCTCAACTAAGTAGTCTCCGTCTACTAATATGGCTTAGATGGAAAGTTACAATCTCCATGGACTGATGCCATGTTTTAGTGTAGGCGCCCCTACCTTTCATTCTACTCCTACTCCAACCAACATTGAGCAACGAATAGAGCGGTGGTCGGGTATACGTACCATATGTCCCAACTATCTCAGTTAATGAAGGCTTACGACCATTTTGACCGATTTAACATGTTTTTTGGGTACTCTATGTTCAATATCAATATGACTTATTCGGTTGTTCTGTGATATACGGGCGATACTACGAAGTTTTCTATGATCAAAGACCTGGAGTTTCGGTGTATCTTATATTTCAAACGTTAAAACAGAGCAGAATGTTGCTCAGCATACTCCATTGTTTGTTGAGAGATAAATATCTCTACTACACGATAGACGACGTAAGCTGGTAAAGACAAAGAGGACTTTCTGAATGCGAGCTGGGATTTCATCAGTGACTGACTAATCACGGTTAATTAGACTTAAAGCGAATAAAGTGGTTTATTCACTAAACTACTCTATTCCCTATAACCAATCTAAGTGATAATGTAGACTAGTCCCGAGGTAACATTTTGTATTTAGAAGAAAATAAATTCATCTTAAACATAGTAACATTGCTACTCAATGTGATCAGAAGAATTGTCAGTGGCTTCATCTACTAGGAAAATATCGTTTGTATATTTTAGAGTGGTAAGGAGGCTTCCTGGATGATCGATTCGTGAGAGCTTATATAAAGACTATGGCTTCTAGGAGGACACATATGAGGAAACTAAACAAGCAGAGGTATAAGGGATAATCTTAAATAATATTGCATGAGGTTGACAGTTCACATAACAGTCCAACATATGCTCTAACTTGACTAGTGGTACTAGACAAGAAATCCTTTACAAGCATTATATACTTTTGTTACTTAAACTACTAAGACAGTCAATCTTGTCAATCAGAACATTCAAATGATCATCATCATCATCTTTATCAACACAACTAAAGATTGTAAAATTAGAAATTTGTTTATAGTAAAATAAACATAACAAAAACACTGTAATCATGTTTTCTTCTTTAAAACTTATTAACAATGTCAATGTTCAATGAATGAGAACATGTTCAATTTCCTTTAACTAATTCATTCGAGTCATTACTAAATCTATCCATCTATCGTAGTTATCTTGAGCACAGTAATAATAATAATAGTATTAGTATTAGTATTAGTAGTAGTAGTATGACTAGTAATAACAATAATAATGCTACACTTCCTGTCATTTTAAACACAAGTAGTTTGATTTCATCTGTTATCTAGATCTAAACTGATGTGTGATTTCATCATCTTTTTTCCAGTTGTTCACTTCAATATCTAAACAAACAGAAAAGCATAATTCATGTGAACTAATTGTTAGCCAGAAAATTAGTAGAAGAAAATGTATAAGTTAATTCTTATTGATACAATGATTTGTAGTAAAGTTAACGTGACTGATGAGGCCTAGGTAGGACGAAACACACCTGTTTTCTTTAAACTCCATTTCTAACAATAAAGTATGTTAATTAGAAAATGAGTATCACAGAATCAAACAACATAAGTCATTGAGATTTACAACTTCAACAACTACACTTTCGTTTTGTTTAATACCATATATTCAACTTAGTTTAATGTCCGACAGTCCACCAAGTGATTGTAACTGATGTGTTTTCTCTTACATGAGACAACGCTTGGGTTCGCTTCGGCTTCGATCTTCGTGATGTGATCTCTAGGGTAGCCGGATTTTATGTCTGATCCCCTTGATAGTTGATACGATTAATGTGAACGTTATCTCTGATGCTTGTACTTCAGTGAAATCAGCATTAATACAACGAAATGTTGTCAAGCTGTACTCAGGACTAGGACTTACATTGAAACTAAACTAAGTGATGATAGTCTACAGTCAATCTTATGAAAAATCAATACAACATTTTTTTGTTTAATTAAATCAACCATTGTATTTCTGGGGATTATGAATTCCCAACAGTAACATACTTCAGTAGAGCTACAAAAGCTAAATATACAAACAAATGAACGTTTAAACTATCACATAGATGATAATATTTAAACAAGCTTAGTAGTTTCATTTTGTCAAGAATATTGAGTTATGTAAGATGAATTTGTAAACAGTTTGATTAGAGCTAATCAACTAGATGTTCATACCATAACTTGGATCCAGTGTCTAAGCTTTCGACGATACATACAGACTGTGTTATTTACTAACAGGGTTGTAAATTGATTGAGGTTAGAAATGTAAAACTTTGGATACTAATCAATTAGTCTAAGGCCTACATGTCCTGATGTTAATCCCTAGTAGGGTAGTTAATAGGCACTACCAAAAAGAAGTTCTATACTTCAACAAAACAGTTATTCAGTCGTCCATCAATCTATAACACTATGAAAGGTAAACACCAAGTCACAGATTACTAAGCTACGGTTTTATTTTAATCTTCCTACTTCTAATTAGGTTTTCGCTTGTATGGTAATGATGACAACTTCACTTTGTCACAAACAATTCCGACATTATTGTCAATCAATCAACAGCCTTTTATGCTTTTTCAAACTACTTAGTAAAACTCTATTCTGTTTCAGCAAAGACTAAAATTAGTGGAAAAGGGAAACGATAAACATAGAAAGATTCTAGGAATACACAGAATTACAGAGGTTTCTAAAATCAGTTACTGCATTACAATAATTCATTGTTATTAATAAGGTTTTGGAAGAATAGTTGAACTTTAAATTAACATCAAGAATTCGTTTGAGTTAGACAGCTATTGTCAAACCACCAAGTGAATGATTAAAACGTCTTAGTATGGAACTCTTCAACCGACAGTGGGCATCAACGATCAAAACATGCAAGTGAACATCACACATTCAGGATTCACAGACAAGGCTCAAACATTAAGCCACTGAAATGACTTGTACTCAAAGATTGAGATTTATAACTCAGTCGATTTCTGGTACATTCTAGCGACCTCTTCGATTATCAAAGGTGGGTAACTACCTCACATCCAACATAGGTGAATTCCACAAGTTACCTCTTGATATTAGGACTCCAGGGATTTCATTCTAAAGTTGGTGACTAGTGATCTGATAGTGACTTTAAATAGGTGTTGTGCAGATTGATGAATTTTAGTTTGATATTATAAATTGATTCGAGTTGGACAACCGATG
The DNA here is from genome assembly GCA_025215515.1 of Schistosoma japonicum. NCBI lineage: Eukaryota > Metazoa > Platyhelminthes > Trematoda > Strigeidida > Schistosomatidae > Schistosoma > Schistosoma japonicum. The sequence goes on from CM046065.1 coordinate 18,915,392, forward strand.
CCAACTTCATTGTCATATTGGAAAAAAAGTTCTCACCAATGACGATGAGTAGACGGAGCAGTAACTATAAAGTGGTTATTTTACACCAAAAATCCTATCAAACAATAGTCAAGCAACTAGAAAAAACTTAATACATAATAAAACTATTGTTATTTACCTTCCTGATGAGGTCTCCAGCATTACTTAAATGGTTAATGACATGTATATAGGGGTCGTGGATGCAAACAGCTGAAGAGTCCGATACTAGGACGAAACAACTGTCCAGTGCTTCCAGGTGATTAATGGTTGTCTGATTCAGAACAATTCATGATATCAGGATTAACAACTAACTATCACCACAACCCCCAATTATAACTAAATGAAAATGACTTAAAATGACTCAATAAAGTTCTTAGTTGATTATTCAAAACAGGTCACCAATGAAGTAATAGAAGACAGTATCACAAGAAAGGTAAATAATTTCAACTTGAGAAAAAAAACAGTTTAATCGACAATCCCACGTATAATGAGCTCGAATCCGAAGAAAACCGGTTGCTTCATTTTCATAGTTTACGTGAAGTTGACAAATTTAATGTTCCCATCAGACTAATAATACTACTAATTAACTGTTTGTTTTGTTAACATTGTCTGATAATTAACTAAACCCTTAGAATTTCTTAACTTTATGACAGCTGATTATAACTTAAAGGTGATCTAAATTAAATAAATGTGAACAATGACAATACATTCATGGTTCAATTTCATTAATTTATTTGAATGAAACTATACCAATAATGTACGTAGGTGAAACATCCGTCTATCGACCAAAGGATTACTGCTGTCAGTATTTTGTTACTTGATAACCTCTCTATAATTCTATAGTTATACTATGTAATCTTTTAACATCAATTTGAGGATTTGTCTTTATGTTCATATTCAATAACATGAACATCTATTATGATCATATTGTATCAGTGCACATTTCATTAATGGTGAATAGTCAAAGTATGCTGTCTGACGTAATAATGTGAAATGTATAGATTACAGAGAAGTGACTGATGAGAACTCGGAAATATACACTAGATACCTACTATTCTGATGTGTTCATTATTCTGGTTTATATTCAAATTAGAAAATGAGTTGAATTGAATGAAATAGATAAAACTGCTTGTAAATTTGATACGAAAGTAATTTAACTACTGACAATCTGTTAGTAGCTAAAATATCAGACTGGTGTAGAAGTAGGCAACTTTATTATCATGAATTAACCTGAGTTAGATAAGTACTCAAATTAGAAAGCATTAGACAGTTGTTTTGTTTTAGCATGGGCTTCTTCAACAGTGTACACCTACGAATACTGTCAGATCATAAACGAAATGATGACTTGGTGAATAGCACTGGGTTTATTGTACAATCATGGCTTCGTAACGTCATTGTAAATTATCGTTATGGTGTGACAGGATTCGGAGCTTCTACAAACACAACCAACACTATTATAAGGTGTCCTAATTAGAACAGAAGATAACACATAATTCATCTCTACAATGATCTGCGTCTCTAGGTTAGTTATATGTTAATTGTAATGCCTACTATATTGAGACGCCTTGTCTAGGAATCTTCGCCCTCTTCAAGGGAGATGTAACCTACAAGAAACGATTTACCGTTAGTAATCTTGTAGAAGCCACAAACCAAATCAGCAATAGCAGTATATACTATTTATAGTAACCATAAAGTTGACAAAAGAACCATTCAACTTGCTTTAAAAAGCTTTTAATTTGTTGTTTGTGTTTATTACAGATTGATCTCAGTTAGGTAACGGTGAAAATTGGGGAACAGTGAACATATGTTTCGCCTCAGCGGGGGACTCATACAGTGAGCATTCCCTAATTCTGCCCGAGAATCGGACTGGAGACCTCCGAGTCTGGCAGCGAACGCTTAACCATTATCAATATTGGGCTGGAGTGTAATGACAGAATTTCCACTTTGATTAATTTGTGACTTAATACGATGATCATACATTATTATAGCTTCCAAGTCTGAGCTCCATCAATCACAATATCTCTAAATCACTTCAGAAACATCCTGAAGCTAATCACTAGTTAGCTGATTATTATAGTTGATTTGAGGTAGTTTCCTAGAGCAGTATTTAATTTTTTAGATCTAGTTTAACTATAAAGACAGCTCAGGTGAAGTAGTTCACATCTTGCTAAACTCTACTACATTCATTAGACAGGAAAGTCTTACAATCCATTCAATATGAACTGTCTATCCAAACTGTGACAATTAAACTGAATCGCATTTCATATACGTTTAACACATAAACATACACAAACTATCTTCATATCTGTTCATTACATGTGGCAACTTGAGGTTAGATAATGATTATCTTAAAAAGCAACTTGCATAATAAATATCATAAGTTAAAGAAAGTGGGAATCTTAGCATTGGAAGCTGGTTAGCAAAGTAATGCACATGGTTAAGCCTTCATAAAAAGACCTGAAAGCCTTAGATTCGATCTATTGGGCACCACTGAGAAGTTCCATACTAAGACAGAACAACTGTTTAGTGTTATCTAGTTTTCAGTGATATTGGAACAACACCAATTTACCACGAATACAAACATGTAAACCATCTCAATTCAAATAAAGTTTATTTATTCCTGTTAACGACCAAATCAATTTAACGGTTTTATGACCAGTTTGGAGAAGAATCAATTAAAAGAAATTATCGAAAACTTCCACTTATACGCAATGTACATAGATGACACTTTTATCATTTGCGGCAGTAAATATGAGTTAAACAATATTCTACATACCACTAAATAACTGCCATCTGGCAACTAAATTTTCATTTGAAGTGGAAACCGAATATAACTCCCACTTTTCACAGACTAACAACAAGAAAACCTGATAAAATTCTAAAAAGGTCTATTTACAGAAAATCATTTTAGAATGATCAGTTATCAAGCCTCCACATCTAGGTACTCATCAGTTGAAAGACAAATTTAACTGTATCTCTCTCGACACAAATTCAAAGATTTTCAGTCTTGACATCATAGATGAAGAGTTAAACATCGCAAAGAAGGTGCTTGTTGAAAATGAATATCCACCTGGGTAAATTGACATGAACATGAAGTTAAAAAATATCAGAAGCTTTCGTACCAACGAATATACTTTACATGAATATTGGTTTATTCCAATGCTAACAAAGATATAAATATACTAAAAAGAAGGAATTCTAATTCACTTAAAATAACATTATTTGCAGTTACCTTAAGATTACTGTTATCTAGTCATCAGTTGCTCAACAACAACTTAAAGGATAACCACCTCAATTCGACTGCTAACGTGTGAATTTATTAATTCACCTTCGTCTGTGGAGCCCGTTATAAAGATCGTTCAATGAGGTTACTATTAAATATCGTTCAAGAATACCATCCAGGATTTTAATGGATAATGAAAAGAATCAACAAAAGCATTGAAAGAAAAATGAAACTAATAAAATCATAATGCAGAAAAGTGACATATAGACCATACTACTTGGTAATCTTAAGTAGTACAACAATGCAACTACAAGACAATCAATAAGAGAATGACGTTACGACTACCTAACAGATCATGCGTCGCGTCTGCTATCACTCATACAAATTTATTTACATACATACAGTTTGCTTAGACATATAGTTTACGTATACTGACTACATCTACTACATAAAAAATTCGACGAAAGAAGCACAAGAGAACACTATTTAGCAACTTCTACTTACTTACTAGGTGAAGATTAGTGTACTAAGTTTTCAGTCAACATAAAATTAGGTGTAATTATACTGTTTGATCACTAAAACCGAGGTAAGTGAAGTAGGCTTCAAAAGTAAGACTTAATGATTGAAAGTCAGACTACTTAACTACTATTTCAAGACCTTTAGCGGTATTGTTCCTTGATAGTGTAGTTAACCTCTAACAAAGGCTGTAACACACACAAGGTTAACATTGAACTGATAATGGCCAGAGATTCAGAACACACAAACGAAGTATTATTTAAGTATATCGTTGATATAGCACTTAACGAATATAATTTTAGAGTATACAATATGTTCATACTGCTGTGAAATACAATCGCAAAAACAATACTGCATAAAATATATATTCTGTTAAAAGTGAACATGAGGGAAAAACAACCGAAAACATTAGACTGTTTATCACAAGAGCTTCTTTATGTATATCTATGAGAAACTCAGTCATAACGATATTTATTATCTGCAGTAGCTGTGGAAAAAGATGGCATACAACTTGAAATATTTGATATTCGATGTTGTGATACATGAGAAAAATATGAATAAATTTTGAAAAGTATCCATCCCACAAAAGTGCCCGAAATAACTCCCACTACACATGGAATAGGCCATGCTTGCCAAGGTCTGTCCCAATCTAAAACCAAGAAAGCAGCCGATAACCAAGCACCAATGACACAGCCATAATCAATGAAAGCAACAAACTTCTCTTCTGGTAGCCTGGAAAAAAAAACAAATAGTAATTTTCACAATACAGAACTGATAATTTGAAATCAGGATATAAACGCTTCCATTAGTAGGAAGATGAGGCTGTAATCAGCTTTAAAAGTGGAAACTAGTACAAATCTGGACCAGTTCAAGTCGATACATCAAATATGTACGACAAACTGGAAAATTAGTTAGACAAGACGCAGGGAAAGAGAAACAAAACCAACTATATTAGGAAGGAAAAAATAAAGAATAAATGGTTTACAGAGACAAATGAATCTTAGGAATAGACATAGGCTAGGAAAATTTTAGAGAAGAACAAATCACAACATCTGAGCCATTATGATCGATTTTAGACCATTAAGGAAGATCTACAACTACATAATTAAGAAAATTTAGCAAGCCCCAAAAGCAGAGGTATGCACCTACCAACAATGAAGAATTTTGATTCTCTTCCTCAAAGCCAAATACTCCCAAATATTTGTGAATATCAGTCTGCCTACATAGACTACTTCCATTATTAATCAATTAAATTCAATAATTAGAAATGAAGCACGTTGTTCATAACATATTCCGAAGTCCATAAACACATACAAGCAGCATCTTTAGAATCAATAAAAGACAAGTAGGTGTTTAAAAATATAACCAAATTACTGGATAATATGCTTAGCGGTAAGTTACATACAACACAGAACCAGGCATACTTATACATTATTCCAAGTTGCGACACCATACTAGGATAAATGAATACAAAAATGGTTGAAGTTGCAGTAACATCAGCGGTAGTAAAAAATTGGACGTAATCAATATCAGTAAGGGAGAAAGACAATTCGTGGAAAGGCATAACATTATTGTAAGTTCAGGATTTGGGAGACAATAAAGAGCGAACGCGTTTCCGGAAATTAGACCTATTATAAGTCTCGCCATTGAAAATCTCTGACAGTTAGTTACGACAATTGCATGGACAACAATCGAGTAGTCGGCACAAGCACTATAGCTTTGATTAACAATTAGTGACTCCACGTTTGATCAGACCACTCTTAATTTTTTTTAATTCTCATCAACGTCAGTTAGCATTACGCTTTAAAGAGGGAACAGCAGAACGTACGTAATAAGTGTCCCAACCATCTTAGTCAATAGTAATCACAAACTCAAACCAACTGATACAACAGTTTTTCTCAATACCCTGTATCTAACCTAATCATCACTTGCCCAATGGTCTCGACAAACACGAACGATGCTTCGAAGACATCTATCATCAAATACCAATAAACTGCGAATGTCATTTTCTCAGAAAATACGAGTGGTATCATGGTCCTGATCACTGTTTATAATAAACATTGCTTAAAATACACTGCTAATGATGTAAGTCTGCATAGTGCTTTAGATTCATTCTCACCATTCCATTTCGAGTCTTAGGTGAGAAAATTAAAAAAGCGAAATTCACTGAGGACACAATCCAGTAAAACAAGCTATACAGCGTTATGTCTAGGAACTATCATTCTCTAATGGCTTATGCCAACCCATCTAGCATAGGTGAGATATTCATCACTCAACGAAGGGAAGTGTACTGCGCAACATAACGTTTCGTGAACTCAAATCATTAGCATTAGAGGCGCGAGGTGATAAAATGATGTTAGAAGGATTAGGAATGGTGATAAGAGGGTTATTAAGAGTTGATGGTGGGATTTGACCTCGAACAAGATGATCTTATGTGCTGTTAGAGTACTGCGTAACAGGCAGTTCTGTCTTACAGTGTGGATGAAGTCACTGACTACTGGTTTAAATCGTGTCCGTAAATGCAGACAACTTGGTCGGGGGCTGCGCGGATGCCATAAACAATGGCTAGCAACTTTGGGCAACATGGCTGGGAATCGGTCACAGTAGGACAGATGTATCCATGTTTAGTCCTCCCTTAAATCATGAGCTTAAAATTATATCATAGCTTTATTTCCACGCTCCGTTTCTTTCTCCTTGAACCATATTCTATACGTTCATACCCCTTTGTTTCAGCTATTATTGTCGTCGCAATAGCTTTCTCTAATGTGATGTTATTCTTACTGTAACTTTAAGGCATTACAACTTGAACCGATGAACACATGAGGTAGGTCCTATGTTGGTCATACATGCATACAGAACCGTTAAAAACAACTTTAGTGCAAAAAAACGAAGTTCGCAGAGAGCTCTTGATTTAGTGTTAATTACTTTTTACATTAGATAGTATTAGTCACTAAGGTGATACCTAATAATTACAAAACTTAGTTAAAGTATATTCTGGCAGACAGCAGAATTATATTACAGTGGAGGACCAAAAGGGCTTAAGGACAACCTTTTAAGGTACCAAAACATACTTGTAATCATGATTCTGGTGCTAGAGAGTATGCTTTACGAATAAGATGAATCGGTTACTATAATTTGTTGACGAGGTAAGGGAATCCTACAAAAGGGAATGTTTCGCAGTTGTTGGCAGAAAATGAACTGTTATATACAAATTCATGGCTCCCTGTATAAGAATAGGCATGCCTCATCAGATGTAACGGTAAGCCCCACATTTTGCTATATTGTATACGTACTTGAGGATCCTCAGAATAGAGGTTTCGATACCGTGTAGTCAATTCCTAAAACCTACTTCGAGAAGTGCCTGCGCTTTGACTGACGGAAGCTTTCATAAAATGGACTGATAAACTTTAGCTTTTTATGTCCCAAAATGTGAATCTGAAATTACCTAATTGATCTACATAAAACTTTAAAGCAAAAATGAACAGCATCAATGACGAGAGCCAATTAAACTATTTATTTAGCGAATTATTTACAGTTACAAAAGTAATACAAGCCAAAATATATGACCGACAGGCCTGTAAGAAAAACGTATGACTTACGACGGTGCAAGAACTGATCTCAAATTGTCTAGGTTTCCTTCAAAAGTCATGAGGAATGGCAAATTTGTACAAATTGTAAGGATGAGCGACATTAGACCTGTTTCTTTCCATTGTCTATGATTAGTTAAAATATATAATCTGTCAAACTTACTCAAATAATGGTGCACCGAGAAGAATGCAAACAACGAAATATGTACAAAACGATACACATGCAAATCTAAACTGTTTGATAAAATGCTTTGCCATTTCAAAGATGCAGTTGACCTACAAATATGATGCTTCAAGGTCAAGATGCTCATTATAATATCTAATATAATGATGACAGGGAAGCCAAAAGCGAAAATCAGAAAGGTAAATAAAACAAAAATAAAGAAGAAATAGTCTTCAGTAATTTTAACAGGAATCAAATATTTAGATAAGAATTGAATAGTGAAGTGGGGCCAGCTGTAAGGTAAATTTAGGTTGGTAGGACTGCTAAATGTTCCAGGTTGCAGATAGTAGTCTATGCTGATTGGTATGTACATCACGACCTAGTTATGGACACTCCAATGATAGGGCTGTTGTTAGGATGGCTTGCAGGATGTTCCTCATGGAACTTCATGGCAATGCATGAATTGCGGACAAAATGTAAAAGCTCCATTTGATGAGACTAAAGGAGTTTTGCCTTAGTTCTACAGATCAAGAAGAAAAATGGTCTGGCTCTTTGAGCTGGTCATTAAATGGCATATGTTACAAATATCTCACTCAATTGCTAGTCGATTCCGTTTTCTAGAATGTCGATGGGGTTAAGAATGATAGATACAAAGCTGTGCATGAATACATTGTTCCAGTTTGTATGCCGTTCGTTTGCTAAGTCAAACACCTAACAAGTAGAAGCAAGCCGTTATTCAGGTTTTTTGCAATACTTTTTGCTTACCATGCTGATCTGTTGCATCAAAGCTTCAGTCAACACTTTATTAAATTATATATATATATATATATAGAGAGAGAGAGAGAGAGAAAGAGAAAGAAAGAAAGAAAGTGTAAGGGGGAGAAAGGGAGAGATAAAGGAACTTAGTCAAAAAAATAGTTCTTGAGTGAAGAAAAAATGATTTACTTTTCAGGCTCATTAAGGTAGAGAAAGTACATAGGGTAGGCTGAATGTTTATAGACATAAAGGTTGTAGTGGCGAATGATCTCCAAAATACATAGTTGTATGGGATTTCGGGATTGATGCTGACCATGTTCGTTTTAGCAGATACTATTAGTTGAAGGCGTTTGGTCATTTATCATTACCAGATCACGACACGACGCACCGTGGGAAGCGTCTTCTCTAGTTTGCCAACCCAAACATTGCTACCCTACTGATGATCTATTTACAATCAAATATTACTTCTCTTCCACCCCCCATTGCCTTCTGATTTATCCACATTTATACGATTGCGTTCATTCATTGGAAGTTGCTCTGGTTACACGACTGACGTGACCTGGTCATATACAGGGTGCACTTTCAGCTTTTAGTGTTCATACTTATTTATGCATTAAAAAATTTTGGAGGTTGAAAAGTACGAAGTGTACACTATTTATGACGAATTAATGCTTGTCATATAATGACATTAGTTCTTACCAATAAAATGCACTCACGGTTATGAAGAAATAAAAATAATGCGATGAGCGTTGAAGATATTACTAATCTTAAGTAGAGCGTTAAACGGATCTCAATATCTGTTCTCGTCGATTATAGAAGGTGTTGCTTCCTATGGTATGCCTTGTCATGATTTGTTGATAATGCTCGACCGAGCTATTCGTATTTAGTAAAAAACACATGATCAGTATCAATGACAAAAGAAACTTGATCGTGAAAAATTTATATACGACTACTATTCCAGTCGTTGAGTAAACTGTCTGGTTTGATTGTCTAATGCATTCGAAAGCGAGTAGTTGCTTTAAGTAAACCTAGCTGACTTAAGATATCATACATTTTACTAACATTTTGTGACATTTTTGCATCACACGTGGAGTTAATCTGTTTGTTGTTTATTGTCATCCTACTAATGTGTACAAATCGTGTATTTTTAGTCCACTATCAACCACTTCTGTAGCCTTAACAGCAATAGTGAGTGAGACAATTGTTTGGCTATTATCGTTTGTCATTTGGGACGGCTACAAAAATGTGCCGTCTAACGAATGGGCTGTCGTTATCCAGTAGTAACTGGCATGCAATTTGATGACTGTTAAAGTTTATAATACATTCTGTGTACTAAATTAGCTCCAGCTGCATAAAAACTGTGTAACAAACCTAGAAACAAATGGCTCTGCCCATCCTCTTGTATGGATTTAAACTACCTGTTATCATATGCCATGTCACTTACTAACAAGTCTAAGAAGCACATTGCGAAAAGGCGTTAACGCCCAGGGAGAAACACGTACACAACTAGTCTGTTGACTATGTTGATACTCAAGTCGCCACTTATGTGAGCGATTAGGTCACGACTAAATCCTTAAATGCTATGCCTGAGGTTAACGTCATGTACGTAGAAGAAACAATACTAAATCCACCCAAGGTAAAAGGCGTAAATTAGGATTAACTACAGGGAGTAAAATTCCACTTTCAAGTAGTATAGTTATCACTGAAAATATGGATGAAGAAGTGAAACAAGGTATCATCCATTGAAAAGGAGTGATACAATGCTAGACTGTATACATACACAGAGCAGAACGTATACAAGGTAGGCTTCAATAACGAACATGAAGGAAACAGACTCGAAGAGCGTTAATACAAAATTCAAAGACACCCAGCCTCCCTATAGTTTAATTATGAGGAATCAAGAGAATTCAAAAGATCCAGAGACTGCTGAACCCATTACCTTTAACCAGCTAAACCAGCTATTCGACAAACATCACATGACACAGTACAAGGAGTTCATACTATGAGAGTGATTGGATTCGGTAAGTGGATGGACAATTAATCACAAAGTAGACGAACTATGAAAATAGTCCTGGATAGCAAGGGCGAAAGTAATATACTGCTGAATAATCCTCACAAAGTCTGTAAGCAAAACACACATATTAGGCCTGACTGGCCGCTAAAGTATAGCATCGGGAAAAGAACAGCTCTCAATTATCTAGAAACAAGGTTACGAAATAGAGTGGAAAACATAAAAATTTGGGAATTTCGGGTGATGAGGACTTGAATGCGAATATTCCTGAGTGAGTACGGCGGTATTAACTCAAGTACCCTAAATTTATTGTATTATAACACCTAGAGCCTACAAAATGTCTGAACTCAGCATTTTGGTAAGAGAATTAGAACCCAACATAATTGATCTCATGGGAACGTGGTTAAAAACAGATGTAGGCTCAACACCTGTCATAGCAGAGTATATCTGTGTCAGGTCTGATAGGGCTACTAGCGTTAGAGTGATGTAATAAGCTTGTGCATTCTGGATGACTTAAATATCTGATATTGTATTTCGGCAGTTCATCAAAGTGGCACATGAGAGGTAGCCAGCTGAATTTTCAACTCTACACATACCCACATACTTATTGGAATAGTTTACCGTAGTCCTAGAGGCCTAGCGGACAATTTTAACTTCAGTCACATTTGTGAATAGAGCAAAATTAGTAAGTGACTTGTTGGGGTCTCCAACACACCTCACATCAGCTGGACTGAAATCACTGTAGGCGAAGGCCTAAACGGAAACTTGTGATTAACTTGTCACCAGTGTACTTAGATATATAATGCCAAAAACCGACACGTTTCGATGTAGACCACAAACTGTCACCCCTAGACTTTGTATTTACACATAGTTCCAAAGATATCACAGATTTTAAGCTCCTATCTCCGCTTGTGAGTGACCACGTTGCCCTGTCCTTTGGGCTTAAGGTTTATCATATAGAATATGAATCCGCACCACCCAATCCAAATATAAGGCTAGCAGATATCCCGGAGATTGAAGGCCAAGCTGCTTCGACGGCCCAGTCGGTTACCATAAAACATTCAATTGAAGAAGCATGATGCAAGTTTAAAGAAACTTTAGCGACTTAAGTTGACTAGTCAAGACTTGATTTCATAACTTATGAATACACGAAAATAAGAAAGCTTAAGTATTCATTTACTTTCTTATTCTTTATAGGGATTATGTTTCCTATTATCTTATATTGAATGTTAAGAGACAGTTTGTGTTTGAATGACTAACATCCCGCTCCAACTGTCTCCTGTCCACGATACGAAATAAAGACCTATTACTAAAGATTATTGCTTCTTCTGTTGAATAGAAGGGAACGTACCTAAACGCTAAAAAACATTATAAGAGGAAACTATCCGATTCATTACATGGTCAGTTCCATGTAAATCGTCAGATCATCTTCCATGGACTGATAAAATCGTTCGAGAATTATTGCGACGTAAAAAACACCACTGGGACTTTCCCATTAATACGAGGTGTGATATTTCTAGAAACAAGGACAGTAAGGTTAAAAACCTCTATAAACTTGACGCTGATAGATCTCGTACAAAATTCAAAAGGCAGCTTGCAAAGGACAATCTTACTTGTCCCAAGCAGTTGCTTTCTCATATTAAGAGACGAGATAGGGGTAATTATGGGGTCTCAACACTCTTTATGCACGATAACCTAATTATGTTAGCTGACTCAGATTTGAACAAAGCTAAACAAAATATATAACGGAATATTTCGTATTAAGTGAATGCATTAGAAGCGGTCAAAATGTGATCAGCCCTTATCCTCGCGGGAAAGGATTTATATTGACTTATCCGTCTAAAACCAAGTAAGTCGCCAAAAACTGACGGGAAACACTCTAGACTGTTATCGTCACTCACGGACATTATTCCAGAATCACTCTCAGAGTTCTCTAGAATGCCTCTTCTGCGAGAGCAATTTCCAAGACATTGGAAAAATGCAATGATCAGCCCTGTTTCTTGGCTAAAAGAAACTGGCATCTAACTACAGACCAATCAATTTCAATAGCATAATAGTTATGATCTATAAGAAAATAGTCCGTGATAAAATACTAATTTACGCAGACTTAAAAACTTGTCGAGTATAATGTAACATGGGTCTCGTTGGTGCCTTTTCGGTTTAACCAACCTGGTGACTGCGAAGAAAAACTGGGCAGAAGCTAATCATTGATAACCTTATGTGAGTGCATCATTCATAGACTTTGGCAAACCATTTAATAAAGTGTCCTGGAAATTATCGAAGTTTCGGATAGTAGTGCCAATTCAAAGTTGATTAAAGAATTTAATATGCAAGCGGAGATACAGAGTTCGAGTTAACAGAACACAATCTGGATGGAAGTATAAATTAATAGCATATAATAAACGGGGTTGTACTTCTGAACGATACCGACTACTGTTTACAGAGCATGCGGTTTCGCTAAAACATTTCGAGAATCTAAGCCGGCCAAAAGTGGAGTTTGATCCAATTATAAAAGATTCAATGGTATCAACACACCAGCTTCCATGGCAAACTATTTTATCAAAGCACACAAGTCATAACACGAACAATTTATTTTAAAGCCGTGTTATTTCCAAGCGAGGAGCAGGTTATCAACTAAATAATTAAACGGTTACTTGCAAATTTTTTCTTTCTCAAATCTTGACAACTGGGCTAGTTAAAATTGCTACATACTTTATGTCGCGAACCCATTTTAAAGACACGTTACTCTTTTCAGCAATAAACACTCAATGATCTGCTGCTAATAGCTTTCTATGCTCTTCGGTTCAGAGGTGTGAATAGTACTCACGACACGGTATGTTCTATAACAAGTTTTATAATTGTGGCTTTCTTGAGACAAACATTCTGATGTGGTTTGTGTTTATTTAACTTCAACTGTTCCATGAACCTGTATTTCAAACACCACTTAACAAGTAACCAGAGTTCATCTAAACGATAATGAAGTCACCGTTTACACTTACGAAGGCTGCACCTCAAAACACAAACCCAAAACAACATATCAAATTCATGCTAACGATTCTCTAAAAATGGGTGCAGATGAGAGTAAGTTTCCTCAACACACTTTTTATGTGCAACTTTTGCATGAACTACACGGGATCAACAATGCTGAACTATATCTATTTGGTACATATTGCCAGATATACACAGAACCGTTTTATATTTACAATAACTACTTTGAAAGTTATGATTGAGTCCTATGAAATTTATTTACTCAGGTGTATAATGCGAATCCTATAGGTGATAAAGACATGTAATGTCTTACGCAACGTAAAGTGTCGAACATACCAATTGAGATCAAAGTATTTGCTCGTTGGAATACATGGCAGCAGCTATTCTGAATCAGGCTAAACCGACCAAAAATATGAGCTTCCCAATGTGCATCTTCGAGGAACTTGTGATATACCAACTTCGTCGAAATCTAAAGTTTACGACTGAATGAGCTAAACGAGTTCCTCAGTAATACTGATAAATGTAGAGTAAAAGTGTTTATTCCGGTATATCATGACGCCGCAATTTTACTAGTATCGTTGTAGACAAAGTTGCGTTACGAGTTGATAAAAATTTATAGGAGTGATACTCTTCAAGTTTTAGAGGTGGTTTTGAGACCGTGAATTTTATCTAGTGCATGTCGGGGATTAAAACGTGAAGCCCAATGCTAGAATTTTTGTATCTGTAGAACCAGTATTTTACGTCGGTAAGGGGTGGAATGATTTGTTATCTATGCGATTAATGGGAACGGTCACACGCAATAGGAAATGATGGCATGTGGAAGTCAGTATACCGAATTCTTTTATCATAGTGCTTAACTACAGTGACGTTACTATCTACTACTCTAATTTAACCAACACATCCTGAAATTTTCCGAGAACCCCGATAGACTGAAAAATGTAAACCACATAATCGGGTGACCAAAACTGATCTGAATAAAAAAAAACAGTAGTCACTTCGTTAATGGATCATCTTAGAAATCTATCTACAGTTGCATTATAAGCAATATAGAGCTGCAGTTTATAGCAATGAAGAATTGTATAACCTCTGCTAGACTATTTACAGTATAAGTAGTTTCTCAATTTGAAGGTATCAGTTGCAATGCGGAATACATAAGCACATCAAGTGACTTTTCGTTTACGAAAAGAAGATAATTATTAGAATTTCAATTAGCTGATCAAGGATAAGTGAAAAGCAACTCAAAAGACCACGAACGTTGTAGTAGGCATTCTAAACAACAATCACCAAACAGTACTGTATCAGTAATACTAAAACTTCACTGACTTAACTAGTGAAATAAATAAATGCAGTCTTACAGACTGGTCAGGAATATTCCATCATACAGCTTGGTAGTCTTAAACACGAGAAACTTAAGGCGTGAAAGGGCCAATAATATGTAGAGGATGTGAAGGCCGAGTTGGTTTAATAGTACACAAGAACAATGTGACTAAAGGGATTAACAAACGCACAAACAGACATATATATATACAGCAACAAGCATAAGGGTACATATCAGTCATATGAACAAGAATATGAATAGATGAGTCATATAATAGTCTAAATTTATCATAAAAATCACCACAGTAAAATAAAGGACTAGCCGTTCCCAGAACATTACATGAAAAGGACACTTAATTAGGCTACTTTTTGACCGTTCACTTAGCCTAATTTCTATTGCATGATAGATGGAGTGATACAACTGTCCACTTACGCAATATTACATAGAGATTACGCCGTCCGACGAATTCTTTAGACTAACCTTGAAGATCAAGTTTTGACAAAGGAAAAAGTTACCTACTAGCCACTCTCACGATGCAAATTAATTATCAAGCAATCTCCAGCGTTACCCATTACTTGTATCCAACCACCATGAATTTCCTGATCAAAAAAAGAAAGACTGGATTGTACTGGTGCACTAACCAAACAGTATCGCTACTCTGACCAGTATATTAAACCCATCTTTAGTGATATAAAGACTATATCCTTTACGCTACTGTTACACGCCAGCCATCTCAACATTAATCTAGATCAAGATGAAATCTCATAGAATAGATTAACCCCTGTTGACGAAAGCCAGGATGACATATTAAGAATACTACATACAATATACAAAGCAAAGGCGACTGAACTGAATAAATCATAATCTCAGTTGCAGCTTCAGTTACTTCCGCAGTATAACAGAGTAGAAAAATCTCACTATATCGACTAGTGGATTTGGCAGAAATAATCTTCGACAACACCGACAGTAACAGCTACAAGATAAGCTGATCAGTTTGAATGATTAATAAAGCATCTGTGATAGATTATTTTTTCTACAGCTAATTGGTAAATAAATATAATCAATTAATCTTTCAACGAAATAGACAAGAATATAAGAAAACGACATAAAGATTTTGCATGACTGGTGGATTAATCAGTTTATAAAAGGTATTTCTATCAGAAAACCAAAACGACGTCAAATAATGTTGTCTACATGGATATGCAACATCTGTTCCCTAGTACCATTGACATTCAACAAATAACTCTTAAATTGCATTGATATGGTTATTTTTGTGGAGATTGGTATTTTGATTAGATTGAATACGACACAGACCGGTGTTGATAGAGTACCATTCCAAAACAGGGAGCACTGGATAGCCATTTCACTCTAGTGTGGAACACCTTAGCAGTGTGCACCCCAGACTCCGCCCAAGGAACTTAAGATTGGTGAACACTTAACCCTTTGCACCACTGGGTCGGCATCCAATGGTACAACCCCTATTTCCATCTATTAGTGATATAAAGCGGAATCTGAGATGTGCACTGTTGAGGAGTTCCACACTAGAACGGAACAGCTGTCCAGTACTCCCTGCTTTTCAATGGTACCCTGCCAACATCAATTTGAGACGTATTTCATCAAATGAAATTCTCAAATTATTGTTAGAGTTCAACGTTAAGAACTGAGAATTTGATAAATTTTATCACTAGAAACTTCAGTTTCTTCTAAGCCATATACATCGATACTTTTGAAGATTTTCTTTGATTAGAAAAAAATGGAGTGACATATCTGGAAGAAGACATGTGATTGGTAAATATCGTGTGACAGATATATGAGGCTAGACTTTATATATTATTGGTTTATTATTGTTGTAATAAATGCATGTGAGTGACTAGTTGGCTTCTTGATCAATCAGTTGAATTATTGTGTCTAAGCAATAGATTAAGGCAAGGCTGGGTGCTAACTGTAAAACATAGAGGGCTTCGATTAACAGAATTGATAATATCGTCCATCCCTACTCAAATATAACCTCAAAGTTAATTCATTGTAAAATTAATTTACAGTGAATAGTTAAAAGATCCTACTCCAACCACCCCCCAACCTTACCACCACCTAATATTGTACCTTAAGAAAAATGTCTTATATACTTTCAATATTTACTTGTTGACAATGAAATATATCCTGATTCTATCATTGATATCACCTTATCAACTTGAAATAATGAACAAGCCAAACAAAAAAAACAGAACAATAAAAAGAATTTTTTTTTCATTCAAGTACTGTATGTATATTTCACTATAATATTTACAATAACAACAACAACAACAGCAACAAAATGAAAACACTTAATCGTTCTATGTTTGTTTGTTTGTTTATTTGCTTTAAAAAAAGAAAAAAAGAAAGAAAGAAAAAAAGAAAACAAAAATACTAAAAGTAGTTTTCAGTTCTTTATTTCTATGCTTTAGAATTTTATTCTTAAACAGAAAAGATAAAATCTAGTGATTGATAGATAGATAGATAGATACAATAGAAAGGTATACACACACACACACACACAACCCAGATTACATGATACACAACCATTACCATACCACTTTATTTCAATTGTATACATAAAGCAACAACAACAAAATAATAAGAGTGATTACCTTGAATTCCAAGAAATCAACATGAATACATTGTCCAGATAATTATTAAGTATAAATAAACCAAACTGATCATGATTGATTGATTGATTGTATTCAAGTTAATTACTATGATACATCAAGTCTTGAAAAAATATCATAATTTAAAGCAGTAGATGATAAATTAAATGATTGTAAATCATTAATATCTGTTGAATTAATTCTATGATTAAAATTGTAAACATTAGTAGTTGGAAACATAGATTGACAAGTGAAAAGATTATCATTCATATTCGTTGTTGTTGTTGTAGGAGGAGGATATAGACTATGTGCAATAGTATTATGATGCATACTACGACTTAAATTAGAATGACTATATGGATGATGATTATTGTAAGTATGAGATTCACCACGATTACGAATTTGTATAGAATCAATAGTTGGAATTTCAATAGCACCAGGTACATTATCATCGATATCATCATCTTTTAATTCAAAACCAATTTCAAGTGAATTATCACTTTTAATTGATGAACTAGTATGAGAAATATGATCCCAATTTTTAGGTAACTATTATAAAGAAAGTAGGATGAATGTTTGTTTAGGAAAAAATGTACAAAAAAAATAATAATAAGCTAAAGTAATCCATTTAAATTGTATTGTGACTGGCAAGTGGAATCCAGGAAGCGCGTTTCGTCCTATTTGGGACTCATCGGCTGGATATACCTGCATCCCAATGTTGATGTTCACAGTGGGATTCATAATGGGAATATACAAATCCATCCCACTACCAATTTGCCCCTTGCACAAACATGACTATCTGGACTCAGTAGTCTAGTGGTGTACGCGGTGGCGTATGACACGAACCGGACTGAGTTCGAATCCCACTGTGAAAATCAACTTTGGGATGCAGGTACATCCAGCCGATGAGTCCCAAATAGGACGAAACGCGCTTCCTGGATTCCACTTGCCAGTCACAATACAAATTAAATGATACTTGTGAATAATCGCTATATCGAGGCAATCCGCTCAGGATGCACATATAGCAACAGTGACTGACCACTTTCAGTCTATAACAAATCAATGGGAATATACAAATTCATTCTACTAAAGTAATTCATAATATTTTCAGAGTTCAATATTTCTGGTAAATTCCATTATGATGGCCATGTTATGAATTACTGACCTTTATGAAAGAATTCGTATCAAGCCTCAACTTTGTAGAGATAATTAAGATTCGATTATGTTAAGCTGGATATGTTTACAGAAGTTGATGATACATTTAGATGCTTAAAATAAAATTTTTAATGGGGAACTCAATAATATACACTAATAAAAAGCGTACTTTGGAAGTATATGAACCTTATGAAAGATCTTCATTAGAATACTACTAGACGAGTAAGAGTATATGGTGAACTTTCGTCAGAATGGTCAACCTCAAGTAGTTTCCATTAAGGTTAACTCTTATGCTTCTTTTTATTTAAGTTCGTCATAGATATCTTCTTGTAAGTCATACTTTTCTCACCTAACTTTTCAAAGATCGACATACTAACAGAAGATTCACTTACTGAATTAGTATATACAGATTATACAGTGCTATTCAACAAAGACGTTGACAATATCTAGAGTCTACTGGAAGTATTAGATAACGATGCAACAATGCTTACGGTGAGATCTTCTCCCTCTGAATACAAAATACAATTTTAGGACAGACCATAATTTGTATTATCCTACGTCTTTGAAATACGAATTATGGAAACAAAAAATATTTGTAGACTGTAGGTTATTGATCTGTTACGTACAACCAGAAAATCCCTTGAAACAAGCTCGAAAAGGCGTAGAAAGCAATAGAAACATTGTGTCCAATTAGCATGTAGATAGTTACTTACCAGAAACTTCTAGACAATGAGAAGTCACGTGATATGTCTCTGATTGGACAGTTATCTTACTACTACTGTGTTTATTAGGATACAGAAATCCCTAGAAGCCCAAAGGATGTTTACGATATTAGAAATACCTAGTTTACTGTACATAATTGAACTTTGTAGTAAGGTGTTATTTTGCTATATTTCCTGCCTTTTCTCTCATGTTCACGTTGAAGTGCAGTTTTAGCACGAGGGTCGTATGAAAGCTTAGGGGCCGAATTAAGCAGTCAACCTAGACGAGATAATAATTGATGACAGGAATTTCGCGGTCAATAAAATGAATCAAAACCACGTGTCACAACAGATAATAATTTCCTTCGAAGTATTGCTCATATATCCTAGAATGACCGAGTAAGCAATGCTAAGATTAAACACAGAGTACTAGTCATAGACAGTAAATCGGTTAATGAAATAATTATTCTTTATCAATTAACGTGGTTACAATATGTAATAGTATGCTAACTGTCATCTACGACAATGTACAATGTTGGTTAGTGAACAATTAGGATGGAAGAAAAATAATGGCTCCACAAACAAAATATTATCATCAATTCATAAAGTCATTGAATGTTGGTTTGCGTCTTATCGATAAATTGAGACTACTTAGGTCAAGGTTAAAGTGATAATAATGATCAGTGATTGATGGCAACCTGAACTGATGTACGTACGTACGAAGTTCTGCGTTGTATCTGTCTGTCTGAATACATTAGACGGTAATATAGTTAAAGATAGCTGGTTCATTCACTTTTTATCTTTTTCTAGATCTTAAGTTGAACTCTATTCTACCTGAATCTACCTGAAACTTTAATCTACATGAATCATATTCAATATCTTCACATCTCTTTGTCTTCACTATTATTATTCTTGTAATTACTTCAACTAATGTGATGTTAATCTTGTTGTACTTTTAAGGTATGGCGACCGATGCACAAATGTACCACATGATTCTATGTTGATCATACATGCAGCCATACATACATAAGTAGTTAACATGAGAATTTATATGATAGACAACATTCAGCATAATGAAGATCTAAAAAGAAATGAATATAAAATGAGAAACAGCATGAAAATTATTTACTGTCACTTTAATAATCAGAAATGAGAACTTTAATGAAAATGAAATGATGTTACATCTGATTGTATTTACACTAAGTATTCGTCTAATATGTAAATTTCATTAAATAAAAAATACTACTGACCTGTGTAGGATCAACAACGAATACATCAGATTCATCTGGTGATGGTTTTAAAGAATTCACTTCAATGATATTATCTGTATTAATGAAACAGAGAGTAAGAGTTACTTATTAGTTAATTGATGATAACTGTATCACTTTTAACGAGTTTGAACACTACTAGTCACAACTTCTCACTAGAGTTTCAGAAAGATTCTGAAGTAAGTCACTGATGAATTGACTACTGTAATTGATACGAGATGGTTTGTGGAAGTTTTGTATTTTTAGTTGATTGAATTCGCTACAGATTAATGTTAACAGGGTTTCAATGAAAACCAGGAAGTATTAGATAGGTGTTGCGTTCTAGTATGGGGCTCCTTAACAGTGCGTACCTTAGATTCCGACTCAGGAGCTTCAGAGTGAGGAACACCTAACTGATAGGCATCAACTGGTAGAATTCCCACTTTCATCAATTTGTGATATGGCGCGATGATCATCCATTGTTATTAGTGATAACTGTCTTACTCTGGGACGGTCTCTCCTCTGGCAGAATCTACGGTGACCACTATTGAGGAGTCTTATACTAAGACAAAACAGCTATCCAGTGATTCCTGGTTAACAGTCGTACCCTATCAGCATTAATCTGTAACGAATTCAATCACCTAAAAATGCAAAACTTTCACAAGCCATCTCATTTCAATTACAATAGTCATCTCACTAGTGACTAACTTCAAGATGTTCTTGAAGCTCTAGTGAAAAGTCGTGACTAGTGGAGTTCAGACTTATCAATTAATTGCTACTTAATAGAAAGTCAGTAGTCAGTACCAAGCTAAAATTAGAATAAGAAAATCTAAAGACGAAAAGATATAAATATATGAATAACGAGAAAATTACGGAAATTGAAATATGTACAATTCTAGGTGAAACAAGTAGATAGGCATAGAAGTCTTTTACACAAGAATTATACAGTAAAGTTAGACTACAGCTTTCTAATGCAATTCAAGATGTACATTTCGTTCACCTTGGTATTCATCTAATAGATATACTCTCCTCTTAGTGTTGACAAACATAAACTAAAACTTGAACTTTACTAAAACAACATCTACGGTAAATTTTTCTTCATGTTCTGCTGATGTAAGTGTTTTAAGATACACGTAAATTCATAACTGTAAAAGTAGTCACAGCGGCATAATACAAAGAGCATATTTGGCATTCTATGAATGTGTCTAAATGTTTACAATTCGAAGGAATGAAAACATTCAACAGTGCAATCTTTAGGACACTAACTATATTTCCGTATCCTAAATCCTATATAAAGTAACGATTCTAGGTTGCAGAGCTGATAAGAACTAACGAAATAAAATCAATTCATGTAGATCTGCATTATTCTCACGTGCTATTTACAAAAGTATTCTACAAGACTCAGTCAGTTACAAAGTAGAACTTGGTATATGCGTACATCAGTTCAAGTTGCCATGCCTCAATTAGCAGATAGAGATTAAAATGTCGGACCAAATTCCAGAGTAAGGGAGGTAGTAACAGAGTAGGTACTAATTGAAAGGCATAGAGATCAGAGATGAGATTTGAAATAAAATGTGATTTAGTAAATAAAAAATTATGAGAAGCTACAAGACTGGTCAGAGCATGTGCACTCCGCAGTGATACTTCAAAAGTAATTGAAAGGTTCATGTATCTAAGTAGATATGTGACAGCAAAAAGCGCATTAAGTAAATCAAGACTATCTTTGATACTGTTATTATGTTACTCTGGTTATAAAATGAGCAGGTTTACGATGCGTTTAAAACAGCAATACTGCTCTGGCCCCGTGAAATCTAGTCTCCGCTAGCTGAAGATGTTCACTCACTATTGTGTTCGGAAATCAGTGAATCTACAAGATTGCTGAAACCCGATGGTAAGACCATGTTACTAATACTGAAGTTAAGGAAAATATACTGGAGCGAAATGATGATATCTCAATTAGTGATACTATATTAAAACACTGAGTGTGATGGCTTGGTTATATTTTTATGAATATTAACTTAGAGTCTCTCATATCCTGTATACTGTATCATCTCTAGAAATGGAGGCAAAAATCGGAGATTTGATCAGTTCGTAATGTATTTCCATAGTATGAATGACAGAAGTATATGCTTGGCAACTATCGATCTGTTAAAACTCCCTTGCCGAGGTCCTAGAATTGGTGCAACTCAGTGTTTTGACACATTATAAAATGTTTCACAATAATGAAAACTAGTAGTTTTCCTACTGTATTATCTTATTCAACTCATTACAAAAGTAAAATGAGCTATCTCAACTGAAAATAACCTTTCTTAGTTTTAGTTTTACCCTACGTCTTTCGTTCACTTCTTTACAGTAATATCTCTCTATTTCTACGGTATACATACTTTCTTGTATGCCTATATGCAAGAGACATTCATGATAATAGCGAAGAAATGTTAAAAATAAGATTTACACCATATACCAATTTGGTGACACTCAAATATATATCTGTTATAACTAACCTGGAAAAATAGCATCATTTACAGGCACAGATACTAGCGGAATGTTATCTAGATCATTTCCTCCTCTTTCGTCGTTAACATTGTCGGTATGATTATTATTACCATTACTACTATTCAATAGCGTAATGTCTTTTTCCTTGTCCAAAAGTGTGGAATCCAACTGCTGTAAATCCGAATCACTTAGACTATGCCGTATGTTATGCTGAATAACACTTTGAACAGAAGAAGTGTCCACCATAGTTTGTATACTATCGTTGACAAGATTATGTTCAACAGCAACTACTCTATTAGGAATAATAGTAGGAGTCATTATTCTATCATTATCACCAATAGTATTAACATCTTCATCTTTATGCATAGTTTTATCATATTCACTATTATCAATATTATTGTTGAATAAAAAATCAGGATCTTCTGTTGAATTCAAGTGGGAATTTAAAGCACTATGAAGAATTTGTAAATCTTCCTTGATGTATAAGTAAAAAGAAAAATTGAAACAGAAACATTAATTAAGAATTGTTGTAGTATGTATATGCTATGAATACTAGAAACCAAATAGGTGAAGTTAGATTTTCACTTGTACAACTGTTTTAAGTACTAGGATAATGCCTTCTCTAAAAAAATATATTCATATAAAAACTAATTACTAACAAGTTATAATTAAGTTGGATTGTGACAGGCAAGTGTAATCAAGGACGCGTGCTTTGTCCTATTTGGGACTCATCGGCTGGATGTACCTAAGAATTCAGCACATTTTGTTTTAAACACTAACGCGATATGCACGAAACTATATTGTTTATAAAGCCATTAATTGGCTCAATGAGTATGAATTTATTTGTACAGGTTTGTAATTTGATGTTATTAATGGGAAATGTGTAGGAATAAAAGATGTTCAACTTTTACCTAATTCGGTTTGGGCAGTAAGATGCAAGGTTGAAACTGGTTCAAGTTGTCATACTACATTAGTGCAGCAAGATGAACGCCAAAGTAGATTAACGTCGTAGTACAGCAACAGTATTAAAAAAAACTGGTTCTAGAAAGAAGGACTAATTCGTGGAAAGAATGAAATATAAAAAACTCAAAGCTCAGAAATCAAGGGAGTGTAAATAATGTGTGTAGTATCGCGACTGAATATGAGCCATGCTACCCAATGTCTCCAACTACTAGCGACAATAATTTCACAGACCACAACTACATAATTTGAACATGATAACATGATTTAGACACATGGTAGCAGGCAACTTCATGGACTGATGATATATTTTAGGTTTTCAGTCCCTAATTTTCGTCTATACTACTCCTAAATCAGTTATTATGGCACATAGAGCCAAGTAGTGGTTGCACATACGTAATATATATCCTAATCATCTAAGTCTGTGTAAATCTATCACTGTCAAATTATTTACTGTTTCTTACTATTACACCGAGGATAACCTCAGTAATGTTCACTCGATTGGCCCAAAAACATAAGCAACGCTTCGAAGACATCTATGATCAAATACAAGAGGCCTATAAATGTTACATCTTTTGAAAATGCCGGCCAGAACAACTAAATAGCACAACTAACTTTTACACTTAAAGTGTGACTTAAGACCCAGAGGTAACATTCAACTGTGAAAAGACCAACTGGACAAGCAATCGTATATTTAGTGAAAACAGAGAACGTCATAAAATATTATATACATTACTTCCAATCCTCAATTTCCACGTCCTTCGGGTTCTCTGATCTTTGTCGGTTGTGGGGTTGCTTCCTTTGGTTGTCCTCGATTCTCCTATGTATTCTAATAATGCTTTGCTCCTTGACACCTAGCAACTCACCTCATATGCTGTTTACTGATTTTTTCCGATTTCATGAGACGTCCTACCACCTACTACTTATGGACGACCTTATGAGAAGTAGCCGCCACACAATCATCTAACACCAAAAATAGTGGACTCAACGTCAAATAATCCAAAATAGTGGACAAGTTACAACTTGACTATCAACAGAACTGAATGAGCACTTAAGCTACAAGACAAATATGAGATTAGTCACTATTGCTACTTAGTGATGAATCAATACAAACACATAGATATACCGAAAAAAGACACAGTTAACCAATTATGCATAACATACTTCAAGATATGGCCATTCACCGTAAATAGACTTTAATCTTTCACGTTCCGATGCAGAGGTTATTTTTAAATATAAAGTGGCATTATATGCTATTTTTAACTCGGAAGATTCCTTCTGGTTGGCTTCCTTATTTTGTTCATATAATGGGTTTATATATTCATTATCGAATTCAATCAATTGTTTTTGTAATGGTTCAACTGGATGTGCACCATAGCGTAAACCACGTAAAGCACTGATAGCTGAATAATAATCTAGTGTGTAGACAGTCATAAGGTAGGCAGCCACAACGGCAACATTAGCTGACAGACCTGAATCACTTTAATGAAAGAAAAAAGTTATTAATGAATACTATGGAAATTATCGAATTTGAAGTTTGACATAACGAACGTATCTTAGTTACAGAACCCGTTGAAAAGTAAGAAACACTGCATGTTTCATCCTGGCACCAAACTCATCAGTCTACAGGAAAGATATTGAATCTAGAACTTTCAGGCTTTACACTAAGCACCAAGCATTTAATCCATTGAGCCGATGTACATATTCGTTAACATTTCTAGCCTCAATCAATTCACAACATTGCACGACCGCATCCAATACTACTGGCAAGTAACTGCCTTACATCAGATGTGATTACATTCCACAGTTCTTATCTGAGTTAAATTTCTGATGGATGCACAATGTCCCTGAGGAATCACACCAAGATGAAGTAAATATCCAATCCAGCCTAGTTTCCAATGTTTGTCTAACCTAAGTCGATTTGTGATGCCAAAAAATTATGTTTAATAAAAAAACTAAGAAGAGATGAGATATAACGACAGATCGGGTTAAAAGTAATAGGTGAACAGCTAACCTTAACAATGATATAGTTGTTGAGGTGGTTTGTAGAGGATGTTAATTGTCACAGATTAATGAGTATCACTAAAAACTAAGGGACATTGGCTAGTTGGTTCGTCCTAGTACGGAATTCCTCACCAGTACGCGCCCGATTCTACCAGAGTATGAAACCTATAGGTCACCGGGCAAACGGTTAACCATAAGCACTACTGAGTCGAAGTCTAACGGTAGAATGCTCACTCCAATCGATTTATGATATAGTGTGACGATACCACTGCAGAAAATTATCTTATTCTTGAAAAGTACGAACTCTATCAGTCACAGCTTCTCACTAGAAATCAGTCATTAGTGATTCCCTGGCAGAATCAAGGAAGTAAAGTGCTCAGCCTTATAGTAGAACGAAACAGTTACCCAGTGTTCTGTGATTTCGAATGATGCCGAATCGAGATCAAACTGTGACAAACAGTAAAATAATGTGATCAATATTACTTAAACTTCCTACTCATGAGCGTCAACTAGAGATCGTGACACTATGTATAATGATAGAGAACATTTGTAGTTCAGGAGGATGGTTTTGATTTCATTGTGTTCTCTGAGCTGGATGGTTTAATTGAGGAGCTTTCATCATCATAGTCATCAGAAGTTAGTGCCGATGAAATTATCCAATGACAATGAAAGTTTGGCACTTAAACCATCTAGCTCAGATAATGCAATCAAACCCAAAACTATGTATAGATAATAATATATTTATGTAATACATATAAATTCTAGCACAACTGTTAACTGAATATAATATGGACCGATGTAAGTGTTACAAATTGATGAACAATCGAAAACATGACAATTTGAAGAATAGACTCTTTGTTATGTTGGGCGAGTAAGGAAGAGTAACGAATTTTCAGAACTATGTTTTACAATACTATTTCAATTATGTTGTGCGTAGCGTAAACATTTTATTTCTATGAATGTTACATTTCTCTTACCCTATTCTCCCGTTTAGTATATTTACTGTTAGTACATTGTCGTTTATTATGAACTACGGTTAATTAGTTGTGTATAAATCACCCATATTCATTGCCACTATCTCTTTTGTTATGGATTAATGTTAAATTCCTAACTGTAATACTGTGTGGTCTGGCTTTGTGTGTATATAAAGGAATGACTGGAATACAATATGATTCTGTTTGATTGATTTATCAATCTTGTGTTCTATTTATGGCTTGGGATTAAGTAGGTATCGGGCAGATGTACAGAGACTAGCTAGGCAATTATTGTCATTTTTTATTGTAACCACATGCGCACAAAGCCATATCCACTAATTGCTCTCATACATCAACTATAGCAGTTAGTTATATTATTAAATTGCATTTACTAAACATTTAGTAAATACGATACAACCCTATTTTCAGTATATAAACCTCTAGTAATGGTTTTATTATGTTTAGTAAGCTAATCTATGAAGTGGTCTATCATGTGATGTATGAAAAAAAAAACAGTTCTGGCTCATAAGATGGCTTTTTACTTGAAGGGTATATTCTACCTTGTCGTTTTCACCCAGGGCATTTTCTGTGTCATCCAATCAGCTATCGTGTAATTCGTTCACAATTCACAGGTGTTTTACCGAAAAAAGGTCATTACAATCACAACTAGTGTGGTCACCCGAAAATATCTAGAACCATTAAGGTCATTTTAAGTGATAGAGCGATGAAGGAGAGAACGCATGTACAATCGAAAACAAACGAAAACAGTATGCAATTAAATTGATGTGGAGTTGTGAAGAATGATTTTCGCTAATTTTCTTATTCTTCACAGGTTGATCTCAGATGGGTATCACTACTGAACGCCGATTAGGTGATGTTGATAGCTAAGTTATGGCCAGGAGACTTGTAGGCCCTGGGTTCGATTCTAAGATGGGGTTGTAAATATGAACCGCTACTAAGGAAAAGCTGGTCAGTTCTCTCTAGTTTTCAATAGCACGCAACAGAGATCAATCTGTGTAAACTAAAAACAACCACAATAGAACGTGATGACATGTACTTCTGTTATAACTATATAAAAGGTTACATTCAAGGATGAATGCCAAACATCAAGGAAGAATTTAATAAAACAATGCAATAAAAAAGGCACTCGTTCCTATTATCTGGAACTATAATTGGTTAAACAAGAAGAATCGCCAAGCATCCACACTTCACTGTGGTCAGGTTTCATAAACATACTATCACTAACCTGTTGTACACCTGACCCATTTTACGAACAGATTTACAGCACGATGGACCCAAAGATAGCATAGATTGGCATGAGCTGATATGGCTAATATAAACCGTAGGTTGGTCACATAGGTGACACCATTACCACTCAAATAGCTATTCAGATGCACAAACTTATCAACTATCTATGACATCACAAACAGTGAAAGTGTGCACATATGCTATTAGCTTTAATGAAGTACTTTTCATGTGGAAGGTGAAAAGTACATGACGTACCTACAGATAACATTTGACAAATGAATAAGTGCGTTTGAATGGCTTGCGTGTTATCGCACAGTAAAATAAGTGAAAAGTCTTTCGACAAGTAACACAGCCACATCATAAACATGGACTTCCTTCAGATCCGCTTTTAGAATACCGTCGATTGCAAAGTAGAAGAGAAATAGTGAGATTGGCAACACTGCCTAACTCCACTGCTGGATTAAAACAGTGAAGAAATATGGTTGTATGCCGTCCGCTCTGCATGAAGTATTTGTGCATAGAGCCTTTAAGATGTTGATAAGCTTCTCAACAGCACCCTTCACCAACAAATAATCACAAGCCATAGTTCTGTTCAACAAATCGAAGGCAGCCCTGATGTTGAGAAACACAATGATCGTTAGCCTGCAATATCTGTAGCTCTATTTTAGCACTTTGTGGAGGGTGACGATGTGATTAGTACATGTACGACTTGGTTGAAAACCAGTCCACTCCTCTTGAGTCAGTTTTCACAAGCTTTGCACAAAAAAAGAAGATGGAAGCCCATAGTTTAAAAGCATTCAAAAGTAGACTAATTCCCCGAAAGTTGTTACAATGACTACGTGTTAATAGCTTAATTCCAAGAAGACGGAACACGCTCAGTTTCCCAAACAATTCTATTGATTTCCCGACCAGGAGTTCACTTCTATTTTCAAAAAGAATTAGAAGTCGTCTGGACCAGGCGATTTGTTGCGATTCGCAAGGTGGAGTTCCTTACTAGTCACATAGTTATCAGGTGGATCAAATGGCATTGGATAAAGAGGAGGTAACAGTCTGATCAGAGTTAAAAGGGGCAATAAACCAGCTAAGCTGATTCTCGAAAAACTCCTCAACGTCTGAAACGAATCTAGATGACTTAGATGAGTTGAAAGGACTTTTGAAAGTTAGTAGATGCAGCTATCGTTTCCG